>JAPFBE010000036.1:948046-1010546 GCA_034336665.1 Luscinia megarhynchos
TGGTGGCCGCTGGTTCAGTTCAGTTTGGATTGTTTTGGCCGTTTCGCATTTATCGTGAGCGGCTTTAAGCGTTTTTGCGATGCGCCACTTCCTCGGTGTTTCTGACCCCAGTCATCGGCCCGACCAATGAATACTTCGCGCCGGTTCAATACCGCCCGCCAGCTCCTCATCCCTCCAGTTAGAGATCCACGAAGATTTCTGGTCATTACCCGTCAAGTCTGGGAGACCAGGAGAATCCCGCAAAGTCAGGCGTTCAAATAGCCTCGCCCTCCGTCAAGAGTCCATCAAATGCTTTCGGAGGTCCCTCTGGTTGTCATGGAATTTAATTCGTCTTTAAACCAGGTGCCTCCAGCCGCCTGGGTGCATTCGTTGGTAATTTAGGAAGGCCCATAATTGATTTCGTCATCCGGCAATCATACCGGCCAGGTTAATTTGGAATGAAGACCCTTGGCGGCTTCCTCATTTCACCCTCGACAACCTCTCTATTTCGGCATTCCAGTGGCGACCTGCTTCTCTTCTAACCCTTGTTTCACCCAGCGTGGCGGTGGGGTTGTTTTATTCATCCCGTCGGGTCTCTTGCTTATATGACTACGCTGATCGCAGTCACTTCGTTTTCTTGAGCTACCAGAATTGGTGCTGATCATTGCGACCAGCATTGTACGTTTCTTCTTTGCATTCCCGTGGGATTGTTCTTTCAGAATCAATGAGGCCTTCATTGAAACTCTCCTGGGGGGTCCACGTAGTTGCGATCGCCATTTTGCTTGTCGCAACACTCCATTGCTTTCGATATGAACTCTAATCTCCGCGTTCTTCCATTACGAAGCTGCCTATATCTCACCATCCTCCGGCTCCGGTGCTCCCGTTGTCGAAAATATCAAGATTAATCGCCTCGCTACTATGGGATCGCCACTTTGTCTTATTGAGGAAGGTTATTAATGTGCTTTTCAGGAACCTCCCTGTTCATTTTGCAATGCTTCACTCATGTTTGTTTCATCGGCAAATGTCCGGGTTTCAGTCTACAGAATAGAACCTGCCGACTGGGCTCGCCAACTGCTACCAAAGGCCTCATGCACTTTCTCCTCTCCGGGCAACCTGTAACTTGCCTCTTCGAAATTCATCACTATTCTTTTATCTTAACTATGAAGCTCGTCGCTACCGTCATCACCCAGTTGAGCTCCCATATATTCCCAAATGTATCCATGAAACGCTCTACCTTCACAATTAACAAAACATGGCTTTGCCTTCACTAAACCATCACCGCGTTAACAGGCTGTCGGTGCGGTAAACCTGTTACGGATCTGTAGTTCCTCCTGTTTCGTTTCGTTGCTGCATGTGTTTGGCTGTTGCGGGCGCTTTAACAAGTGTTTGGTGTCAATATCCAGTGGGGTGAAATCACCACAAAGTCTTTGTCTTTGGTTTGCATCTTTGCAGTTTGCTTATTTGTTAGCTTGCTCAAGGGCGTCTCCTCTTGATCCCGCCCTTAGGGGTTTGATCAAATTATGATTCTCCCTTCCCGCTTTATCTGTCAGGCCTGACCTCTCCCCGTCCATCTTCAATCTGGATTTAAAGCTCTCAACAAGCCCTGCTGGCACCTGAGCTAGGCTTTCCCTCTGAGACAGATTGGATGCCGTATTGATACCAACAAACAATGTATAAACCAGCCCCATGATCAAAAACCCAAATTCTTCTAATTGTACCGGTCTCAAAGCTACATGTTTATCTACGCTGATTTTTCCCTGTTTGCCGCCCCATCTGTTCCAAACTTCGCCGAACAAAAGTGAACATTATCAGATCCTCGACCAGTGGTCTCCGACTGTAAACCCTCTGATCATCCTGCTGTCACTCACCCGGCAAACGGGGCGCAATTTGGCCGGTGGTGACGACTGACGCAGTGTCGGTCCCTTGTTATCTATAAAATCTTCCTCGGCTGACGGTGAGCTCAAAGGCACGGTCGAGTGTCTGGTACCATCTAATTTGCTGGGCAATTGATTCATGCATGCATGGGAGAAACTTAACTGGTATGATAGACGGGCATCTGGAAGTGACGGGGCAAATTAGGAACCAGACAAGTTTGACTCAATGGGTTTCCAGCCTGGAGCTGCCTATTCATGGATCGAAGCTGAGCAGCCTAAACCATCCTCGATGCGCTTTGGGGAACGTTAAGAAGATGTTAAAGTTCAGGAACAGTAAAGGTGCTTTATTTGTCCTAGATCGCGGTACCCGCCACTATGGACCCATACCGTCGGCATTACTAAAGATGTTAGCAAACATCGACTTCAGTTTGGTAAAGCCTTCTGCTGTATATATTGTTATCCCATAGACAGCGCCTTCTTCGGGCTCCTTCACTCTCACAACTTCTGACCATCCTTCCCTCTCGCTCTTCTGCAATTTTCTCATTACATCTAACGCCTGTTGCCCTTCATAGTAGGTTGATAATACCATCAACATTCAAGTCGCTTCAATGCGCCGCAAATCGTCTCCGCCCTCATTTTCGTCAACTGCCCCATTAGGATGTATTCGGCTTCCATAAACCCATTTCTGTCATAATCTGTTTTCCTCTGATCGTCTGCGGGCTTTCTTTGTTGGGACTTAGTCAGTACTTACCTGGAAAGCCAGTGGTGGGTATTATTGAGCCATGCCGGAAACGGAAAGTTTAGGTGGTGATGTCCTTGCGGGCCTACGGGGACATCTTCACATGGGTTGGGTCTGGTCAGCCTTAGGCCCTCATTACCGTCTCAGAAGTCACCAATTTACTGCTTTCTTTTTTAAATGGAGGTGTGATGAGGATAAACACTTCATTCCCTCCATCCAAGAACCGGCTAAATGCCATTATCCTTTCACCGAAGTTCCTCATTCCCCTAGTCCATCATCGCCGGGACCTATTGACGTAAGAACGGGAAGTTGGGGTAGGTTGGAATTACCTACATCGATAGAGACCTGTTTCATCATAAATGCTCGGGTCTTCTCCTCACCTGGTTGGTGAAGGATAAAGGATCAATATACTACCGCTAGAACTGGAATTTCGCAGAATAATACTTGGGATATTTCCCTGATATTCCCGTTTAGGCATTTATCTGTTGTTCCATACTATGACCATCGGGTTTCTATGAGTTTATTCTTTTTCAAATACTGAACGCAACCCATCGCCTTTTATTGGATTTTTTAAGCGCTGGTTTATTTGCTTTAATATCATTCTCTACCTAAATACAAATGGTTCGGTTTCAGTTGTTCCGCCGCATCTTCCTTTAAAATCGGATTTCTCGCGCCGCCTCTATTGATGGGATTAATTGATCTTACAAGTGCAATTTCGGCTTTTTGGTCCAAGAAATCTGCCTTGGCGTTATTACCGCTCACCTCTCAATACCGCTTTTCGATACCTTACCGTATCACAATTTAGAATTCTCTGGCTGAATGTTAGGCCCGAAATGAATTTTATTTTGCTCTGGCTAACTATCGTATCGCTACTAGTTATTTCATTCTAGAATGATAATTTCTAAACGTTCTTCACGGCTTTTACCAAGTCTGCGCTCACCTTAAACTTTTGGGTACTAAAATTCGGCTATTTCCTCCGCATAATTTTCTTTTCATATTGTTCTTCGGTTTCGAAAGTTATTTGGAGTAGCTCCTAACCAAGATAATAAGCCGGTGCCTTTTCTATTAATTGAGAAACTATAAAAGTAAAGCGTCATCGTTAAATTTACCAGAATACCATTTTTATAACTTGCTTTGAAGCGATCACCTCCAACATAACATGGCGCATTGCAAAGGCTTTAAGGGCCCAGAACCTCAGTGTACCTGTAACAAAATGTCAATCATGCTATTCAAGTTTATTCACTTTTTGAATAAGGTTGTTTTGTTTAGTCTACCTCATCAACCTATCTTTGCCTTTCGGTTGTACGTGCTTCTATAAAAGAGATGAGGATAAAAATAAATATAGGTATTTAAAATACAATCGCACTTAAACGTATGAACCATTCACGTTCCTTTGCTCTCTTTTTTATTTTATTTTCATCCAACAACTTCAAATTTCACCTCACAGGCTCCCTTGCGCTTTCTATAGGATTCTCTAGTGTTGCCTAAAGCTTGCTTTCATTCAGGCTACTGCAATTCCTCCAACACCCTCCTGGCTCAAATTCCAAGGAACTGAGAGGTGCTTAGTCATTTTCTCTGAAAAAACCTTCGAACTTGATACGTGCTGAAGCTCAAATTTTCAAATGCTACGATTTGAAAATGATGTTCGTCTTTCCTTCACCTAAACAAAAAAGGAAGAATATCAATGCGTCCTTTCACGCTCCATAAGTTTTCACTTTAATGTCTCTTAAGAAAAATTTAATATGCCAAAATTGGTTTGTTAACTCTGATGATACTAGTTAAAACATCATAATACAGATGTAAGACTCTCTTTAGTATGTGCTGTTATTTTTATTTTATTTAAGATTAAAGAAGAAAAAAGAATGAATAATAAGAGGAATAAAGACGGATTTATATCCTGCTTCCTTCTTCTCTAATATGCTTATCTGAAATCCTTTGCCAACCCTTTCTGGGCTGTATGATTTCCGTACATAAACATGGCCCATCATTTCACACATATTTATTAATCCATTATTATCATTGTCACTGGAATCATTTGATTTGTAATTAACATAGCAGCCTACAGTTAAGGAAAATTGAGAGAAGCTAAACTTGCATTCTCAAAATTTTAAATCAAAAAACTCAAAGTGTACTACAAACCCTCTGGCTGAGTCCCATCATGTCATCGCCACTCCACTTACTTTCCCCTCACACCTCCTCTTCCCATCTGGCTACATTTCTTCTTTTCAACTATTCCTCAGCTGCGGCATCACTCTATTAACCCCAAGATGTTTCAACCAAGGTTAAAGGTCTTCCCATGGATAAACTATTCAATTTTAAAAAGCTTATGTCTTTTTCAAGAAGTCTTTTTGGCTCAGAACTATTTCTGACATTCATACGAAAACCACAAGTCTCAGAAGAAAACCACTAAGAACAAAACCTTTCTCCTATGGTCACGCTAGCAAGAGATGCTTAGCAGCATGGAAGATAAGGGCCTATCGTGTGCCTCAAGCATAGCGGATGTCTGGAATAACAAGATTGCTTATTAATACATCACTATTGAGGAAAAGAACAGGATGGCTGGAGAAGGGGCCTGTATATGAGTAGGCCAGCGGTTTGGAATAGCGTCCTGGTTCTGGTTCTGGAATGGCACAACACAGTCTGTTTAAAACTTGCAGGAATAAGATTGAGGAAGTGGGCATGGATGAGAGAAATCATACCCTGCTTGACCCTTCGCCTCGTCGCCCTAAGATTCTGAAGACACTATTACATGCAGAACTGATCTCTCCAGCCCGATAGGAATTAAGTGATGGTGCATTTTGACCAGAATTTCAAAACAACAAGACTCGGTTGCACTCAGCGGCAACAACAGTTTATTGGTGCCAGCAATTCAGTTTTGTAATCCTAGAAGATATAGAGAGGCGAAGTAAGGGGAGGGGATGGGATGTACCAACGGGGATGGTCTCAAGTTATCGGCGATAGGCCGCGTCAGATCATTCAGAGTGCCTCTTCAAAGTCACCTATAGTCCGCCTTTCAGCGGCCTCTGGCCAGATGGAGAGATTTATGGACTGTTGTGTGAATCGTCATTCAGAAACAGGTGCGGAACGGGATACTGTAGTACCCTGCTCGAAATGATGCTGGCGAAGCATCAGGCACCTACAAACAGTCCCTTGGCGAAGCATCCCGCAGCGGCCAGGAAAAGAACTCAGGGTCAACAAACGGTTGAATACTGGGTTATCGATCATCTCAATCGAGTAGAGTGTAAAGAATAGGAGATCAGAAACTTTGGACTGACTCTGCACATGAAACAAGAAACTTATCTCCAGGATGAAACTTATCTATCAAAAGGCACCCCACCGGGCTTAGGATGACTGGTGATCTGCACTATCTGAATTCCGTCGCCTCTTCAGCTTCGCGCCTACCTTTCTCCGACCCGCATTATTGTATACAGAGATCGGGGACTAACACGCAATTTCTTCATCGCCAACGTTTAAATAAATCTCCGCTTTGCAGAGCTCCACCTGATTTTGTTCTTCCATGCACCAAACCACTGGAACAATTTTACCACCGAAATCCTTCGGTCGCCGCCCGCCCGTCAAAGGTTAAAGGATCGTCGAACAATTTACCGGTGCGCGCCGCCCAAAGATTGGTGCCTTTTCCTTTAATCGCCAAATTAGTTAACTTGAACAAAGAAATTGCTTGCTTTTAAAGAACATTCATGCCATGGGTTGCAGCGCAAGTTACGCCGCCAAACCGAATAGGTTGCGAACTCTCCATACGCCTGAACCTATTCGCCTAAATCGCTTCGTCTCAGACGGACGGAAAAATTCCAAATGCCTTCCTTCATCCGTGCTGCTTATTTCCCCAAACACTACGCCACATGCCTCAAATTATCGATACTGATTCAGAAGTTCTCAGTGACATCACAGTCAAACAGCAACAATGCGCTTGGCATCCCAGGCAAAGTTCCGCCGTAATCACTTTGGATTCCCGACCACTCTATTTTCTCGGCAGCATGCCCTCATCTGAACGCATTTGTGCTCTGGCTTTGGGATCGGCGTTTACCCAGCGCAAAACTCTTACTGATTTCCCTGAACGCATCATTCTTCAATTCACCGGGGCAAAAGCCATCTCCAAAAACCGAAGAGTTGCCATAGGAAAGCTTACGCCAAAGGATACGCAGGGTTAATAGAGATATACAAAACATTAAGTAAACTCCATAGGAAGTGAAGCACAAGTCAGAAGTCGTAGTAAAATCTTGCAGTTGCATTCATTAATAGCTAATCAGTGATTTTCTACACTCTTGTCCGAGTCTCCTCATGCCTTTCTTGTCTTATTTCTTTATCTAATACCTTCGCTTCCTTCGCCCATGACAACATGCGCGATGTCTGCTGCCATATAACAAACAACGGTATCCAGTATTCCTCATTTGGTATAGTCATTGGACATTCTTCTAACATTCCATCATTGAAGCTTATTTTGGCATTCTTTTATCGGAGTGAAAGTAAGATGTGTTTCTGTTTACACTTCCGAAAATGAATTTCAAATTCCTGGAAAAATGCCAGAATTTGTGGTACTCCCTTAAATAAAATATCACCCAAAAGGACTCTTCCTGGACTGAAAGAGAGACTCCGGAGGTGAACCAGAAACAAACACCATCAACCAGACCCCTCCTCGAGCACTCTCAGACCCTCATTAAAATTACATCAATACCATCCATCAGTTCAAAAGTGGAAAACCAAAGTACCATCATCAGGAAGGTTGCCAAAATATATAAAATCCTCAAAATTCCCAGCTCGACTGGGCAACAAATTCCAGCTATCGATCACCTATCCTTCACTTATTTGGGTTGATGACAATCGTCTGGTGAAGCTTCAAACGAAGGACATCAAAGAGATTGCCGCTTTGCTAGGGATTTAACGTCTCCATCCTCAAATAGTTTCCCGAAAGAGTAGTAGGACCAAATAAAGCACCATATCGAAAATCCATCCTCCAAAAATCCCTCAGGTCGCCGCGAAGGGTTTCTCGTCGTCGTACAAAATCATCTCTATAACATAGAATACAGGAAGCAGAAAAAATATCTATTTTACCACTCTTCCATTATGGGGTCACTCTTCGGCCGCTATGAATTGCCAAAGATGATATTAAGCAGTTTCCTTTCCCAACTAGGTCGATCTCTTTTAGCCGGGGTGTGGCCTTCGCATTTGAAACTACATACGGGCCTTCACAATATTTCCCGACGGGGCCACTCTGGCTTTCCGGTGCAAATTCGCCCTCCCTCCGTCACTTCGTCAATCGATTCATCTTCGAAAGAATCTTCGATCATTAAATTCTCCTCCATCTAAACTCACATTCTTATGTTATGCAGATTGGTGGGGCTGCTGCAAATCCCCAGTGTCTGGAAGTGAATTCATATTTGCAATGTTTTTCCTTTCCTACTTCGCCTTAAAACCTCTGTTTTCCGTCCTTGCGTAGGACCAAACTCGCTTTTAAATGGGACGCCATGTGAAATGTGAGTTTTTGGTTTAACAAAATGAAGTTTAAATGAAGTCATTCAAAGTCATAATATTATTGTGATTTGGTAATGCCATTACTTGACTGCCTTATGAAGTAAGCTATATATTTACTGAAATATGCGACTAGAGATGTTATTTTCACCATAGATATGCTTTGGTATAGAATAAGTCCACTTTCTTGTCATTTTCTATGTCTTTGGTGCAATTGCTACCCGTATTTTTGAAGGTATGGCCAAAGGATTTCTTTTTGTTCTGGGTGTCTGTTGCGCTGCTTTCGCTTTAATACTTCATGCTATACCCTCTAAACTTCTTATTTTTATTAAATCGGCACCTGGGGACTGCTTATTGGAAAACCTGGGGTTGAGCTGAAAATTTTAAAGATGATGTGCCAAATTCGATATGAACTTATTAAGCGGAAGGCGGTGTGGTGGCGTTACAGTCGGTACTCAAACTGCGGAACCCGGGGCTGGTGCTTGGCGTACGATCAAAGTAAAGCGCCTAGATATCATAATTGACTCTCCACTCGAAACTTTAAGGGGTTACGCCCATGAGCCAGGGTCTGGCTCAAGGCCTGGGAGTAGGCTGTAATTATCAGAATTTGTTAGGAGTTGGGTTTGTCACGGTTTAAAGAATTTTTATTCATCATGCTAACAGAGGCCTTGCCAGCTCGTAGGATCTTTTGAGGACTCTGGACAAGGGGTGGGTGGGGCTAAGGCTGGGTGAGGGCTATGCTCATGCATCCCGGTGAGGCTTGGAGGAGGTGCCGTCTCCCAGCCACACAGTGAACCCTAGGAACAGGCGGCTCTAGTCGCTACCCCTCACCTGCGTTTCACTTCTCTACCTCCTCTGAGGACCGCTAATCACCTGGGCATGGGCTTATGGGCGAGCAGGGAGCTGCCCTCAAACCTGCTCCCCAACTTCCAGGTGCTGTTGGTACCGCCCCCCTCCCGCTCCCACTCCCACATGTGTGGGCTCTGCCTGACCCTACTCCACAGAACGAACTGGAAGAATTATGCAGCTAAAAGGACTGGAACTTCAAGTTGGTTGTTCTGTTTGATTGTTAATTTTGTATAGACTGCATGTTCATTCTGTATGCAGTTAGATCTATTAGTAAAGGCTATTCTTCCTATCTTATCTCTGCCTTGGGGTTCTTGATTCAAACAATTATATTGGGAGGGCTTGGAATAAAGTGCTCTGTTTAAAAGGCTTCTTGCTGGCACTTTGATAATGGCGGATACCTGTCCTTCAAACCGGGACAAAGTACATAAAATATTATTATAACTATTTTAATGGCTATAACTTCGAGAATTGGGAACCTAGCAGAACAAAGCATATCCTACCAGGAACCTTGATACTAGGCTGCCTTTCTACGCTGGGACTAGGAATAATTCCCAGACCAAATGGATTACTGGTAAATATTTGGGATGGATTTAGGCGATAGGCATTTTCGCCAAGTCAGGTCTGAGAGATTAAGAAATATCATCAAGGTATTAACTTTGCATTATCTGAGCCTGCTGACCCAGACAGGTCTCAGATAATTTTCTCTCTGCTGGGTGCCAGACTTTCTGTATCCTAATAACTCACAATTGTCTTCATCCATACTACTACAACAAGGCGTGGACGGAGACACGCCATCATGTCAGTACCACCGAAATCATTCCCCTCAGCATCATTACTAATCCACATAGTGACGGATGTGGGAGAAGTAAAATGCGAGGACTAAGGAATGAAATGCCGAAGACTCATACATCACTTATCTTATAATATATGCACTGGATACAATCCAGCCTAGAAGGAGATACCGAGGAATGGAAATTTAAAACACAAAGGAGTAATTCTTCATTAGAAGTCGAAATTATCCATCCGAGGGATGCCTGGAATTAGGCTCAAACAAGGCCGAAGGTGAGCCAGAAACCCTAAGTGCAAACCATCCAGCTTACCAAAACCTAGGAATTATCGCTTTCCTTCACTCGAAATTTTCATCTACCAGTTCCCTGGAACCTCAAAATCATTTGCTCACCTTGTATTTGTGTGGGATTTTTCTAGTCAGGTTCCGGGACCTTACCGCAGACTTGATGGAGCTTCATGAGGTTTTGCACGAGCCCCACCTATCCAAAGTCCTCTGGGTGGCATCCCTTCCAGTGTAATGACTGCCACACGGCAATTCTCACCGAAGGCTGCTGATTCTCCACGTCAATCCCTGTCCTTAATGCGCGACAGAGATGATGTTAAACAGCACCGGTCCCAACGCAATCCCTGAGAACCCACTCTAACATCGCTTGGACGTTGGGCCCTTCGGCTGCAGCTCTTTGGTGCGTTCATCGCTCCACCGCCTCATGCGTAGGTCGCGCCCCAATCGAAATCATGTCCTCTGGGGTTGCAGGGAACCAAAGGATATTAAATAATGGAACAAAGTGTCATCTCAGCACTGCCTTCGAATCCGGTATTGATAGTAGTCCTCTTCTCTCGTCACCCATCTGTAAACCTGTAGAGGCTGCCAAATTTTATTAAAGGCATGATTCACCTATAGGCCAAGAAACCATGTTGGCTGCCACCAATCACGCCTCCTTGTTTTCTTACCTGTATCATGGTTTCTGGTGGGATCTGGTCATGATCTTGCCCGGAGCACTGAAAGTGTGACCAACCTGTAGGTTCCTGGGTCTTCCTTATTCGCAAAATAGAGTTATCGCACCCTTTTCCGTGCATATGGGTTTGTGCACCTCAAGGTTCCTTAAATGGTCTCCAAACCTGATCTTCCTCCTCAAATTCCTCATTTTCCCCATTTCCCTTATACTTATGCAGCCTTTAGGGTGGTGCATCTGGAACGCCTTTGATGACTAGGCAAAAGAGTTGAATATATCTCACCAGCCTGGATAACCGGATGCTCCCTGTCATTTTCCAGAAGGCTCACTCCTCAAGTCAATGCCATACCTATCCGCCGAAATTCATTACACCAAAACTTTCTGTACCAAGCCGCCAAGCATTCGCCGAAACCCAAAGTTTTAGTTCTAAACTGGAACTCCCTCACTGATTCATAGCGCCATCAGAATCAATCTCATCGTACCTCATCCACAAAGGCTACTGTCGTCCCCTCATACTACCATATAATAGCTTCCCTTTTTGTGTTTAAACTTGGCACATCGGCAGCTGCTTTTCATACGCTCTGGGCCTCGCATTTTGTATTCCTCTTTAATCGGAATTGCATTGCTCCTGGAAGCTTAGAGGAGATCATGGAGAACCATCGCCAAAGTTCTCGCCGGACCATCCATACCAAGACACCTCAGACTCTCGAACCGATCGCCAAAAGAGACCAAGTCAGCTCTCTGATACAGGGCGATTGAGCTTATTGTGCATCCTCCTTGCTGCTGCTCGAAGTTCCTCCTCCACTGCTCCCGTGGTCACTGCAGCTAACTCTTGCTCAAACTTCATTCCCCACAGCCCATTCACCGTTAGAACGAACAAGATCCATACCCTCTCCTTGAAACTCACTCTATCCATGGAAGGAAGTTGTCATCAACATAATCCTGTAAACTCTTGGATTGATTGTTTACCTCACTGTTCTTCCTTCCAAAACAGATACTAGTGTTGAATGCTCACTCTCGCGAGGACCATGAAGAAAGCAGAACCGGAAGCCACTATCCTCTGCAGAACTTATCAATTGGTCTTCCTGGTTGGTGGCCTGTGGCAGACTACTAAAATGTCACCTGTCCTTCCTCTCACTAATCATGACCCATAAACTCTCATTAGGCTCTTCATCCCATTTCCCCGGGAAGAGACCCATTCACTCTGGCTGGTCATTTGACAGCATAGACACTGTCACAAGTTCACAAGTACTAGAACTAGAATGTTATGTAATGCAAAGGGTTTGAGGAAAGAGTATGTTCGGATTAATGATAAATTCCCTAAATACCGTTTCTCTTAACCTAGATGGAAGGTGTCGATAACTGCAAAAATCAAAATTCGAAAAGACTTAAATGGGAAGGTCATGCACAATGGCCAATGCTCGATTTCTCGACACGCTTTTAAAAGTTTATGAAAAAGAAATTGGATATATCCTTCCCTCCTTCAAACTCATAATAAAATATTAACCTTCAACAAATACTTAACATGGGAAAGTCTATACCAAGGAGCATGAGAGTGGAGCATCTCTTAATCTTGGTTGTTTCTGTTAATCCCAGAGGACCACAACTGCATGGCTAGTATGAAGTCAATGGATGCTGTGGCATAAAAGAGTTAACAAGATTAAAGGAGGTATGGAACCTTGGGCTTTTATGGGATGGGTGATGACCTTGGAAAAACCAAATAAAACTCTTTTTGCCAGATGGGATGCAACTCTAATCCAACTGATAATCAGCAGAAAGATTCATTATTGATACTAACTGTTGTTTGACATTCAATTTCAGTTGTTGTACCATGGATTTGGACTACATAATTTCAGTAATAAATATATGTTAATGTGACATGCCAAAAATTCGCTGTCGAAGCTCTTTTAATCCATCGGCTGTTTCTTCTCGATAGCTAGTACCTGCTGTGTTTAATTCATTATGAGGAAATAATGTTAAATGTCACTCCCACAAATGTTTTAGTTGTTGCTACATGGGTGCTTACTCACGGAAATCAAAGAAGACTTTTCGGTTTCCATACTCAAATCAACTGAAACTAGATACAAAGTACAAACCAGAAGTAAAAGGCTGCAATAAATCATCGGGATTTGCGACTTACAGCAGATAAGAACGGATGAAGTGGCCTGTGTGGACACGGAGAAAAATACAATTGAAGGTTATAGACCCAGACCAAAATCTCATTAGGCCAAGGTGTGTGCCTGGTATGTGAAAATGGTACATAAGAAAACCCTTGCAAAGTCATAGGGTTTCTTTGTTTGGGGTCACTCAGAACCGCGGGAACTGGGAGTTGAGCCCTACACAGGTCAGCCTCATAGATGGCCTGACCACCCCATCCGAAATCAAAGATCACCCTCGAAGACTCTGCTGTGGGAAACTAAAGATTAAGCCTGAAAGGAGAAGCTTAAGCCTGAGTGAATGTTTGCAGCAAAGATTAGAAGGGTACACATTGGCTCACTGGGCTGCCTGCTGTGAAGGGACTCTGAGGTGCAGGAAAACAAGATTCAAGATCCCATAAGGTGAGTGTCAGTGTGGTAGACTCCCGCCAGAATAGAGGTGTAGAAATATGAACATTAAAACCCCATCCATACCCTTACAGGGGTTCCCTAAATACCACCTGCAGAGACTCAGCCTCCAAATAAACATCTTCGAATCAACCCTGTCTCAAAGGTTTGCAATTGACATCAAACAAATTTCTTCAAAGTTCATGGCCTAGACTCTTCAAGTCAGACTGCATATTGCTCTGCATTCATGCATAGATCACTTCTCAAACTCATCCTCATGTCCATGTCCGAAGATAATGGTCGCAATTTTCAAAGGAAAATTAAACCTCAAAACACTTCAAACAAAGATTATTCTTCAAAACAAGTTACCTACATTTACAGAGTCATTCAAATTTTCAAATCCTTCCACTTCTTAGAGCAATCATACCAGTTCCATCATCATCAGAAGATTCCACAGACCAGTCATCTGAAATCCTCATGGAGTGCACTACATGCAAAATCAATTGACGAGAAAGGAGCTCCATCATCAGAGTCCTCGAGTTCGAAAATCGTCCTAAAGGTTTTAAAAGTTTATCGAAGAAAATTGCATCATGGGTCCAATTTCAAAATGGAACCTGGAAGTCGTCATCTGGTATAAAATCATAAGAGATTCATAGAGTTCAAAATTACTAAGCCCGAGATTTTCACACCTAAATCTATCCTTGATAAGTTTGGTTTCAAAATTTTTCCTCTATGGTGAACATGAATGAGAAGGAAGAAAAAAAGTGAGACTGAAAAAATTAGCAGAGAAGTGAACCAATTCAGCAATTCGCAGAAAATAGCAGTTAAGAGCAGCCACACTCCAAACTTAAGCCTTAGTTTATTGCGCAAATAGATGAAAGCCTCCTCTCCTTTGTCATGGTTTTAACTCAAGAAGTGCAAACATGATGGCTCAGACATCATAATCCTTCGGAAGACATGACCTGTGTGCAGGGACGGATGGGAACCATCAAGTAAGACCCCATCTGTTCTGAGCAGCAATCTTGAAAAACTTGCACAGATGAGCTAGGTGGATCAGTGAAGAAAAACTTATCATTCGGTTTATCATCTACAGAGGTATGAGAAAAGGATTATCAGAAAAGGTAGAATGGATCTTCTGTTCATCATGACATCAATGATATTGTGAGAAATGTCATTAAGGCAAACGGTGAAGTAGTAGAAGGCATACACTTCATTGAAGCAGGTTATTCACCAAGGCGAGAACAGGAATTTTTCAGACTTCTTACAGTTAACTTCTTTGGTTTTTGTTTGGGGTCCAAAGTCAATAAACAGGCTGAAGCATGAAACCTCAAAACCGGGAGAGTTTAGAATCTAGTCTTTCTGAACTTTTGTGAACACCAAAGTTCCGATACACTGAAACTTTCAATATTTTTTAAGTCTGACCTAGAACTGTAATGGCTGCCACACCAAACTTTCGGTCTCAGAACCATACTGATGGCTTGCTGCTGATGGAGTACAAATGAACCATCGAGAGTACGAGGATATTAACATTGAGGTGAACTTGCATTGGTTTAGCACCTGGTGCTATACAGGTAGAAATATTGAACTAGAACAAAAGAATCATTAATAATAATTCTGTTAGAATTTTTTGTATCTATGCAGGTTTGTCGAAATATACAAAACAATATTCAGACACACAGTGCCTTCCTCAATGTACCAATGAGTTTCTGAATCTTAATCAGAATCTAATATCCTAACATGTTCTTTTAATATGCCTTGGGCTGAAAACCTCCCTGCTCCTCTCCTCTTACTTGCATTCATCCCCTGGGAGAAAGCACCGTTTAACGGCAATGACGGAGACGCAATTGTAGTCTGTCATTGAAAATATAACAGTTAATCGCTGGGTTCATATTTATTTGAATTTCACACTGTGCATGCGAAGCCACGGTTCATCTAAGACTTTTGCATTATTGTTTCAGTAAGACTTACAATTCTTTACTATCTTTTTTGTGTTAGTGAGGGAAGTGAGATCCAAATCGCTGAAGACTTTACCTAAAGAATCATCCCGTGAGACTGCTATTGCCAAAATCGTTGGGCTTTGATTTCAAAACTCATTTAATTTTTTCTCCCTCTTGCCTAAATGCAGGTAGGAATTCCAGCCTCCCTGCATACCTAGATCTCTCAAGAGGCTCCATCACTTATCTGTGAAGAAGAGTTCTTAAATATTCCCATTTGCTTTCAAACTACAGCCTCCACTTTCCCCTACCTGCTCCTGTGACTTTTCACCAGCCGTTCCAACACATTCCTTCTGTTTCTGACATAACTGCTGACCTGAAATTATCAATTCAAATTACTCAAACTTCCTTGTTCTCGCTACAAAGAATATACATTCTATTTTAACAACAGCGAAATATTTGTTGCACTCAATTTCTGGTTGCCAACCCTCAGTTTACAAGCTTCTTAATCTCAGAAAGAGCTTTAACATGCATGTTGCCTAATCCGTGTGATCAGGATTAACTGCTTTGAGAACAAGAAAGCAAGCCCTTTCTCCAAAGCTGCTCAAGGACAGAAATTATAACAATGATTCGGCTTACCTGCTGGGAGAGCGTGATCGTTTAGCAAAAGCATGTTTTCAAGGAGTACCGCTGCACTACTTATACCAATGAGTCTTTTTCTGTTCTGTTTTTGCATGTACTACCTCTATGAAGTGCAGATGTTTGCTTTAAATACAGCTCTCTTTCTCTTTTGCTTCTCCATTGCACAAGAACTATGTTACGTATCCTTTTGCCCTCTCCTAAAGCCTCAAATGCAACCGCCTGGTGCCAAAGCATGAAAATTTTTGTGTTTCTTAAACCATCCATAAAATGCGACTAATGCAGGCTGTCAGATGACTATTTCTTACATGTGGCATATTTCCTAAACCTCAGTGGTGGAATTTTCTACCATAACCTCGGTATCTGCAGGGTTTTTCAGTTTGTTGAGGTTTTGAGGGAGCTATGTATGTTATTTGAGTATTGCAAAGGTTGCTGTTGAGGAAGCAAAGTGATGTTTGTTTTAATTGCAAAAGGTGTATGTGATTTACAAAAGTCTGCTGAAAAACTACTAAAGACTCGCCAAGCACAAAGTCATAATTCCTCAGAGTCACTTCCATCATCCTTATAGGATGATCCAAAACCGTCAGAGTGCATACCTCCATGAGAGAGACTTCAGTATCAGGATCAAACATTACTTACCTAGAGATCATCTCAAACCGAATAAACAGTAGCTCAAGAGATCATGGTAAATTCGGTTTTAAGAAAGATTCCTATTTATCATGACTCCTCCTTTCCCTCACCAGCCACCTCACTCATTACAGTTTCCTCCCTTGCTGCCCTAGTTCACCGTCCATGTAAACAGACATTTCTGGACTTCTACAATGCTGTAGTGGTTTGACCTTGGCTGGAGTTAAGGTGCGCACCAAACTTTGCTCTTAGCACTCCCCTCCTGCAAATGGACAGGGAGAGATCACTCCACCAGTACCAACAGAGACTAAGAAGCAAGAGCCTGACTTGGAGAGAATGGAATTGAGATTCAGCTCCCAATCAGAAATCGAATCAGATAATGAGATGTGAAAACAAATTGACTCTGGTTTTGAAGGACAGGTGTCAATGCACATCTATAAAAGCAAAGACAGAAGACATTCCTCCTTCAAGAAATGGGAGAATCTCAAAAGCCCACCTTCCTCCGAAAATTATTCTCATAATTTGCAAGTGAAATTAATGGGGTTCTCAAAGCGAGAGACCATGGGAATTAGGAGATCCACAGACGGCCTTTACTAGGAAAATCTAGAAATAGAAATGCAGTGTACAAGCTGCAAATCCCAACCCTGACAGAGAGTCAGAGTCGCCTGACACCCCTGTCAGTCAGGGTGTTAGTAGCAGTCCATTACATGGTGGCTTCAGATCCATCACTCGCCAGTGACCAGATCAAGTAGGATTCCAGCTGAGAGACATTAAGTGGTCCTGGCCAAAGACGTACAGTTTTTCCTCTAATGAAAGGTCAGAGAATGATGTGGAAGGATCTGGTGTTCCCTCTGGAGATCCAGATGGAAAGAAAGAATATCTTGCTGTCCAAAATCTCAGGTGTTTATCTAGGTAGGAGAGGCTCCTCCTAGCTGGAGCATCTCGTGGGATGATGCAGTGCCATCAGTCATACAGTGGGACTTAATGGCTTTTTCGGCAGATGATGTGTCTTCCTGGAGGGAGGGATGGGTCTGCAAAATAAAAATATTGGTTTGCTCACCACCAAAGTCTAAAGATGGCCCATTTAGCAGATGAGTATGTGCCATGGAGAATCATCGGAATCGCTACACGCAACACAAACAGAATGGTGAATAAGAATACTGCAAGCTTTCTGGATCACCTCAGACCCAACACACACACTACCAGAAAATCTGCCATGCCCTCCCAGGCCTCCCGCTCCTGCCCAGGCTTACTGTGGTCGCGATTTTTTGTGCCCCTCTCCCCAACAAAGTGCACAGAGTGGGAATGAGGAATGAGAGGGATTCACCGGACAGATTCATCACCTGTTGTTTCCTGTAAGCTGCCTTTCCTTCCAGGTAAAGAGAGTTGTTTCTTTCCTCCTAGGATAGGAGTTTTCCACGAGTCGGTCCTTCGTGAACTTTTCTCCAAGTGTGAGTCCTTCCACAGGCTGCGGATTCTTCGCACCGCTCAGTGTGGGTCCCTTCACAGGATCAGTCCTTCAGGAACAGGCTGCTCTCAGCATGCAGTCCCCATGGGGTCGCAAGTCTTGCCAGCAAACCTACCTACTCCAGTGTGCGAAGACTTCTCTTCCTTGGGCCTGCTGGGTCCTGCCAGGACCACTGTTCAGCACAGACTTCCTGCTTGGTCACAACCTTCTTTTTGGGCATCTACCTGCTCAGCGTAGGGTTCTCCAGAAGGCTGCAGGTGGGTCTCTGCTCTCTTATGAACAACCATGGGCTTCAGGTGAGAACTTATTCTCGCAGGGTCTTCACCAGGGCTGCAGAGTCTCAGCTCTGGCACCTGGAGCTCTCTCACTGCACCTCCTTCACTAACCTTGGAGTCTCCAGCACTTTCTCCTCCTCTCACTCTCCTCTCTTCCTTGAGATGCAATTTGCTTCTTTGCAATATTTTTTCACGTCCTTAAATATGCTATCACAGAGACATTACCTGCTGTTTGCTTCGATTGGCAGCCTTGTCCAGTGGTGGAGATCCATTTTGGAGCCGTCTGGCGTGGCTCTGTCAGACATAAGAGAAGCTTCTAGCAGCTAGGAAATACATCCCTGTAGTACCCCTTTCCCTTGCTACCAAAGCCTTGCCATGCAGAACCCAAGGACTTCTTAGAAAATATCCTCAAATTAGCTAGGACAGCCTTTATCCAAATTTCAGATGCAAGGGTTTACTATTCTGCTATGCAGGATGACAACCAAAGCCAACCAAACCTGCGAGAGGAAGGATTCCCATCTATCAGTGCAGAGCTCACCAAGAACACAGAAGAATGAAATCTGATCCTAGGCCATTTTCCCTCTTTGCACTCTTTCTCAATCTTTCGAAAGAGACCAGGAGGGTCAGGAAAAGGAGATGGCTCTGCCCTCTAGCTCCAACTCGACGGTTCGCACCCCTCTTTCCTCCGCCTAGAGAACTCACACATGGAGCACGTGTTCTTTCGTCCCTGTCATAAACAGTGTCCCAGAACCCTGCTGTACCCATCTGATAGCTCAGCCTTCCTAAGCCTCTGTGTTGGTTTCACGTGGTGTAGGTGGGTGGTTTCACCTCAGGGATGGCTCCACTGAGGTGGGGAGTGGGGCACTCTCCCGTCTCCTGGGAGACTTCCCCTCCGAGCTGCTGGCACTTCAAATCAGAAGGGCTGACTTGGTGATTGGACAGCTTCGGGGAAACCAATAGAAAAAGTTATTTCAGCTTTCTGGAAATCACAATTGCATCGAAAGTTGATTCAGCTCTTCGGTTCCCGGCCTCCGTGGGAGAGCCCAGCTCGGGGCTCGGCCCGCCGGGCTTTCGGTCATGGGGTCGGCCGGCAGCTTCGGCTCTCGCGGGAGCCCGGCTCAGAACCCTGGCCCCGGGCTCGGCGACGCTCGGCCGGCCCAGCCGGCACGGCACCCGGCTCTCTGAGGGCAGGCAGGGGCGGGCTCCGCATGGCCAGCACCCGGCCGCATGGCCCGGCCTACACGGCTGGGCTCGGCTTTCGCCTTTTCCACGTGGCAGAGAGAACTCCCAGCTGCCCGTTTGTTTCTTTGTCATCTGGATGCAATTGCCTTAGCTTCTTTATGCCTGGATGGAATCCTGGACCTCTGAATTCTGAATGAGGAAGAAATGAAGCATGGAGACTACAGAAGTCAGCGGGATGAAGACAAAGTTCCTGGTGGGAAGAGATTGAAAAAGATGCAAGTAGCTGAAAACCTTTTTGTGGGCTGTGGGGATTGTGGACTTTACTAAAGTTCCTTTAAACTGTGGAAAATACATGGGGGTGTTGAAGTATTTGAGAAAAGGATCCTTGCCCCGAGGGAATGGGGGTCTCTGTTCTGGAACTGGAATATGAACAGAGACATTTAATAGAGAAGCAGATGAAGCGAATTCTGTTTTTAGTAGCCTGCCTTTAGAGGTGGTACCCCCATGTGTGCATCAGTAACTCCCATAACTACGGCTCTGGGAGGACTGTGTAAATGGGAGGAAAATTCATAGTTCTGTGAGTCTCGGATAGACGTAGACTGTGAAGGTGAAGACACCCTAAGCCATAACCCAGAAAGGGACTTTTCTCTCTGAAGTAAACTGAACTGATTATTTGAGTGTATAACTGACTGGAAGTGCTCTCTCTCTGTATGTATGTTGGTAAGAAATGTAGAATGAAGGGAAGTAGGGAACAATCTAGGAATTTTATCCTGAATGCTATATCTTCTTTTTGTATTATTAATAAATTTCTTCTTGTACCTTTTTAAGTTTTGAGCCTGCCTTGTCTCTACTCCTGGGTCCTGTCCCAGAAAGAAATTAAATATATTAAGGTTGGCAAACCCGAAGTCACACCGTGACAACCTCCTTGCTCAGCCTACCTCTTCTACTGCTCTTCTTTCCTTCACCCACCTAAAATCCACAATCTGGGAAGCTGATCCGTGGCATTACAGGGTTGCAGCTTTAGAAGTCAGTGCAGTCTGGATTATCTTTCTGCTTACTAAATATTGGTTTTGTTGGTTTTCTTAAAAGAGTAGAACCAGCTAGAAAAGTTTACTTGGGGACACTGTACTTCCTACAGCTATCAATACAGCATTAAACACCATTTACTAATGATGTACAGAAGAGAGATAAGTTTTTTTACAAACTCAACTACAAGAATGACTGGGATCTGCAAATCACAGTAACAGTCAAGCAGAAATATTTTTGAGTGAGGCGGACATTAGGTACAAAGAGAGTAGCTGTTATAGCTAGCATAAAAGTAGAAATAGATTTTAGAAGAGGAAGTAAGTCTCCCCAGCCTCCCAAGTGCAAAAGTCTGAAAAAAAACTTTAGCATATTACACATAAGATGAAGTTTTAGGAAACAAGGCATATGTAAGATACCATACCAGGATGGGCACAATAAACTGCTGGCTAAAATCAGCAATAAAAACTTCTAACAATTTTAGAAACTGCTAGAAAAACATCATGTTGTTCCTGAAGCTCCATACACAGTCTTAGACTACTAGTCAGCAAGGCATTTTCAAAGTGATCTGTGGAGGCCAATGGGCCGACAGAAAAGGAGTTAGCCACTCTCCCTTGGAGAGAAGGCCCTTAGACACCCACCTTTCTGATAATAGAGAAGAATATTTCTCCCATAATGCCTCCCTGCTCTAGGCAAATCATTTATATCCCATTGGTCCTTCTGCCCTTGTTCCTCCTCTGCACCCTCAGTGAATTGGTCTGTTGCTCTACCCCTCCCCTAAGATTTCCTATTTAAACTCTACTCCCTCAACCCTATTCGGAGCTTCTCGTCCCTGGACCCCTTCGAGGAGAAGACAAATAAAGCTGCTCTTCGGAACCCCATACGAGGCTCTCGTCCCTTCTCTTCAGCGTCGCCGATAGGATTCACAAAAGAGCTAAATCACTTCGCCCGGGAGCGAGGACGTATCCTGAGCCACCAGGACGTCTTTCTAAAGATGCTTCTCTGGGAGGTTGCGGCACGCCCAGCCGTGGCAGTGATCTGGTATAAAAAGGTAATCCTGAACTTGAATTTCAAGTACATTCCCTTAACTTCATAAAGCTATGTCTATGCCTTCTGTCAAAACTGAAATAAAGTTAAATCAACAAATCCAACAAAAAAGTATTCTAGTGAAGACAAAAGAGCAGTACCAAACCACAGGGTTAGCAGTAAATTAAAATCTATAAGACACTTATGAAGAACTGATTCAAAATATGGGACAGTGAGTACCCATCATTGAAAGACCACCCTGACACAGAATCTCATACATCATGGTCATTAATGCAAGATGCCAGTAGGAAGGGCTGCTATTCTCCGACACAATAAAATCACTACTATAGTCTTAAATTCCCATGCTAAGAAAGTTACATCACTGCCAAAATTAAAACATGGCCTTAAAATAATTTAGAGGCACACAGCCTTCTAACAGAGAAGTTAGTCACGAAGCAACTGTGAGTGGCCATCAGATATTTCCAAACTTGCTACTTTTTAACAGTGACTAAAAGGTCAGTGAGCAAACAGGGCTTCACACAATTCAGAGAAGGGACCCATATTCTGAGCATGCAATCCCACAGTAACTTAAACCCATTTAAATCAGAACTACTACAACTGAAGATTCTCACTAGTGATCACAACTCTGCTCTTTCCTGCACTAAGCTTTGCACATACTGTCAAAAAGTACGTGAGCACAAAACCACCATCAGAAAACAAAATTATTAGGTCACTGTTGTACCAGCTCTTCGAACCAGTTTCCCTCTTGTTAAATGACAGAAAACCAGTCACCTTTACACAAGGATAAGCCACCAAAACTCCTGTTGTCCCCTGCTTCCATGCTGCCTGCCCTCTTTTTATTTTTTTGGCTTGGTTAATTTTAAACTTAGATCAATCCTCTAATAAAGTTCAAATGTACAAGGAGACAGAAAAGATCAATTCCTCCCAGCAGTAATTCCAGTTTATGCTTTTAACATAAAAAGTATAGCTTTAACACTACTCTAAAAAGATGCATAGATATGATTTATATTACAATAGCCAATGTTCACTAATTTTTTTTTTCCTGTGGTAATTCCCAATCAGCAATTTTTCTAACAATATTATAATATACTGACAAAAAGACAACAAGTGACGTGGCAGTAGCTCATTAAATCTTCCACTGAGTCTAAAGGAATAGACTTTCTTATAATCAATCAGCATATTGAGCACAAAAGCAAATAATGGAATCAGGCAAATAACAAAATTACACACACCTCCCTCAGTTGACTAGGTTCACATTAGTCATCACTTATTCAATTTATATTTTTCTTTTTTGGAATGAATTATAGAGAAGTCAACCTAGGCAGGCAGTGAGATTTTGTTTCCACTAAAACCCATTGGGAGTTCAAAACACTTATAATTACTCAACCAAGACTTCACTCTGGTATCATCCATGCTTAGAAAGAATTGTTCATCTCATACATAACTATTCTTCCAACAAAACAAATGCACACTGCATGGGAGCATGAGAAAGGTGTGTAGCATCTCAACTCAGATTGGAGCACTCCATTAATTTAATAATCTAATCTGTAAAATCCAGTTTACTGAGCTTGCAGACCTAAATCTTTCCACTGCATCACAGATGCTTTATTTTGAAATTCAGATTTTCACACTGACAGGTTTAATTAGGTGAAGACACTTTTAGGTTAAGAAATAGGCGTAAGAACAGTAAGGAAATGCAGACTGGAAGTGCAGGCAATACCTTAGATTTGTGCTTATCTCTGACTACACAATAATCAAAAGTACCGGTCTCTGCTTTGGAAATAGAGAGCCAGCCATCCTCCCAGAAGACACCAAGGTGACAAAAGTTTAAGCCTTACAAAGAGATAAGGAGGTTAAGTATAGAAAATTCATATTCTAGGTATTTCATATTACCAAAACAAACACTGAAGTTATATTCAATATAGTATAATATCTTGATATTAATTATATATACATTACAATTCAAATCATTTTGTCTTATTGGTTATCATAAAGCTAGAAGCATTAAATCAGTTTCATAATATAATGCATGTACTCTAGTAACCATTTTTAGAATCACAATAATTATGGTTGGAAAAGATGTCCAAGATAAAGTTCAACTGTTGACCCAGCACCAACATAATATCCCCAAGTGCCACATCCACATGCCTTTTGAACACTTCCACTTACTTGTAGTGAGGGGCCAAAAATTCAACACAGGATTCGAGGTGTGGCCTCACCAGTGCCCAGTACAGGGGAATGATCATTGCCCTGGTCCTGCTGGCCACTAATGCTGATACAGGTCAAGATGACATTAGCCTTCTGGGCCACCTGGGCTCATGTTCAGCCAGCTGTTAACCAGAACCCCCAGGTCCTTTTTTGCTGGGCAGCTTTCCAGCCACTCTGCCCCAAGCCTGCAGTGCTGCAGGGGGTTGGTGTGACACAAGTGCAGTAATCAGCACTTTGCCTTGTTGAACTTCATACACTTGGCCTCGGCCCATTGATCCAACTTGTCCTGATACCTCTGTAAAGCCTTTAGACCCTCCAGCAGATCAACACCAACTTGGTGTCATCTGCAGACTTACTGAGGGCACACTCTATCCTCTCAACCAATCATGGATAAAGATATTAAACAGGACTGGCCTAAACACTGAGCCCTGGGGAACAGCACTAGTGAACGGCCTCTAGCTGGATTTAACTCTGTTCCCTGCCACTCTCTGAGCTCAGCCTTCCAGACAGTTTTCTACCCAGGTAACAGTGCAACTGGCCAAGCCATGAACAACCAGTGTCTCCAGGAGAATGTTGTGGGAGACAGTGTAAGGCTTTACTAAACTCCAGGCAGACAACACCCACAGCCTTTGCCTCATCTACCAGGCAGGAGGCCCTGTCATGGGAGATCAGGTTGGCGAAGTAGGACCTGCCTTCCCTAAACCTCATGCTGGCTGGGCCTGATTCTCTGGTTGTCCTGTAGGTTCCACATGATGGCGCTCAAGACAATCTGTTCCATAACCTTCCCTGGCACCAAGGTCAGGCTGACAGGCCTGCAGTTCCCCAGATAATACATCCAACCCTTCCTGTAGATGGCAACCCAGGACTGGTGATAAATGATTGAAAGTAGTTTGGTGAGCACTTCTGTCAGCTCCCTCAGTACCCTTGGGTGGAGCCCATCCAGCCCCAAGCACTAGTGTGTGTCTAAGTGGTGTAAGCAGGTCATTGTCCATTTCCCCTTGAAATGTGGGGGCTTCATTCTGCTACCTATCTCTATCTTCCAGCTCAGGGGGCTTGGCACCCAGAGAACAAACTGGTCTTCTTATAAAAGACTGAAGCAAAGAAGGCATTGAGTACCTCAGCCTTTCCTCATCCTTTGTCACTATGCTTTCTCACACACCTAATTAAGGATATTCTCCTTACCCCTCTTTTTGCTGCTGATACAGAAACATTTTTATTGTCTTGTATGGCAGCAGCCATATTAAGGCTTTGGCCATTCTAATTTTCTCCCTGTACAACATTATTACATCATTGTAGTCCTCACAAGTTGCCTGCCCCTTCTTCCAAGAATGATCAACTCTTTTTTTCCCCCTAGCTTCCAGCCAAAGCTCTCTGTTAAGCCAGGCCCACAGTCTTCCCCAGCAGCTCATTTTTCAGCACATGGGACAGCATGCTCCTGAACCTTTAAGAATTCCTTCTTGAAAATGTACAACCTTCTCAGATTCCTTTGCCCATCAGGACTGCCTCCCAGGGGAGTCCATCAAGCAGTCTCCTAAAAAGGCTAGTACCTATAGCACAGAGACTGAAATAGAGTATCAGGGTTTTCCCCCCTTAGTGAACATCATATTTTCACCACAGTGTCAATCCCATTTCTGCTATTTTCAATGCATATAATTTCCTAAAATTATATTGTTATACAGTAAAGAAGTAACACAATGGCCCTGAAAATCTTCCCCTACAAAGCAGTCAGTAAGAAAACTCCAGTCTCAGTAGGTAGCTTAAAATAGAGACAATGCATTGCAAAGATTTAAGCTGACCCCTATTTTTTTATTCAATGCCTAGATTCCTATATACACATGCTCTGCATGAAACATTTCTAAAAAAGGGTTCTGTAGTGATTACCAGCCACCTATTTACTTGCAGCTGAAGCACCGAATTCTGCGTAAGAGAAAAGACTACCAGATGAAATGACAAGAAGATTTGTATTATTATTTTCTCTTGGTTTTGTAGACAAATTTTGGTAAAATACTGTGGAAGGACTGTTTCCTCTAAAAGGGAAAGTGCTTCAATAACCTCCTTTTCTTCTGCCAATGAGAGAAATTGATACCAGCGGGTGAAAGGGAAAATAAAAAAGAAGAATTGTTCATTAACAAAAAAAAAGGATTGGGGGGGGGAGAATGCCCTCAAGGCACAGAAAAGGATTGAATAAATGCTAGATATGAACTCCCAGAAACTTACCGTCCACCCACCCACAGCAGAACAAAAACCAAAACTCTCAAATGCCCAGGGAAGAAAAATACACAGGCTGACTGCATGGCCTGGAAAACAAAATGGCGACTGGTCCCTTTTGTCTCTGGGAAGGGGAAGAGGACTTCACGTAGCAGCCTGGAGCAGAGCGAATGGGAAACCTGTTAATCCTCTGGCAATCATTTTCCTCCTCACAACAGGCAAAACTGGTGAATTTGTATGTCCCTTCTTTTGCTGACTCAGTCTTTCCCAGGGTTCAGACTGACTGTGGCTACCTTGCAGGCTTCCTGGGCCAGAGGAAAAAAAAAAGTTGCCGAAAGGATTTGCTGGTGAAAAGCCTCCAGGCCAGAGGAAGGTAAAAAAACCCTTAAAAACCCAGAAGCTTTTTGCCTAAGTTGGTGAAAATTAATCCAGCAAAAGGCAACGAAGTCACAATCTGTGTAGCCACCGACCACCAGGGAGAGAGAGATTGAACAGAGATTGTGCCCGGTGCTGCCAGGCTCCAGCCTCTCCCCAGGTTCATCTTAAAGATACTGCAGACATTTCTGGGCATAAAGCAGATGATTAGGGAATAAAGTATCATCATAAAATCACTCCAAGACAATTTCTACTAAAATCCAAAGAAAGGTCAGCCATCCCTGAAGTACCGAGAAATAAATTACACAGCTTTATACAACTCTCTGCAGATTTCACAGGTTTTGTCATGGTTTAAGAGTGGCGCCCCCTAATTTAGTACTGCACGACCATCACCATGCTCACTTCCCTCTCCCCTCCAGTGGGAGATATACCAGGCAGAGATTAAGGGTTGAGATAAGAACAATTTACTGGAAACAGCAATGAGATAAGAAAACAAACAGTAACCGCAGCAATACTAATAACAAAAGCATACAAAATCTCCACATTCACCAACCGACCTGGTGCCGTACAAACATCCAAAAAACTGAACAAAATGGTGGGGGGACCTTCTGCAAGCCACCTTTTTCTTCCTGATGGTAGGCAACATCCCCCTTCTTCTCAGAAGTGAGAATTCCTTACTTCTGCCCCCCTGACAGGGAGATGAGGGGTATAGAATAAAAACTTAGGAACACCCAAAGGCTCTAGGATCCATGCCCTCACAACTACTGCAGAAAAATTCACTCTGTTCTGGCCAAAAAGACAAGACATTATCCACCTCTTGTTCTATACCATCTAGTTCATGTCCAGATATTATACCTTCCAAATATATACATGTGTATATATAAAAATATACACAAACATACATATAATTTCCATTGTCAATGGCCATCCCTCTAAGATGTCTGTTGAGTTCATTTAGTCCATGACTGTGGGTTCTATCTCTCCTAGATAACTTCCAGGGGAGGAGGGCTGGTGTGCTGTCATCTGTCAAGATGGCTTTCCCTCGGCGCTGCCAATTGGTCTTTTTCCATTGGTCCAGACACCCACACAAAGTATTTTCTACCATCTACAAGTCAGTGGAGAGGTGGAACGCTGGCCATTTCTCTCTTTCAGCAATATCCAAAGTCAACTGGACGGCTTTCAGCTCTGCAATATGACTTGATACACCTTGGTCCTCAATAGCTTCTGCAACTCACCATGTATGAATCCATAAGTCAGCTTTCCATGTTTGATGTATCCCTACGACACGGCAGAAACCGTTGTAATATATGATAGAATGTAATTTGTGTAAGTTTGTAAATTAATGTAGAATAAGTAAGGTTTGTATGAATAAAATAATAAAAACTCAGAAACCAAAAAGAGAACCACGGACAAAAGAACACAGATTGCTTCATCACAGCATTGTAACAGCCAACAAAAGCAGGACAGCCCAGATTAACAAGTAAATAGATGTAGCTGCAATGGAGATGGGTCTCGGAAACTGTCCAGGGAACACCCTAACAATGAGTGCCTGACAAGCACCCATGATTAAGATAACCAGAGCCATCAGGAAAAGATACATCTCAATGCCAGCTTCCAGTAAACCAAGACCTGCTTTCATCAGAATTCATTGTCTCCCAGAATATGGTTCTGTCCAGCCCAACACAGAGAAAGGAAACTACATGAATATGTGGAACGACAAAGAAGACAAAGACCTCTGCTCCGGGCTAGAAAAAACTGTATAAAAACTGGGCTGACCAAGGCAGATTTGTGAAAATTGGGGGATCCGGAGCAGTAGAGTTTGGATCAGAGCGTGTTCACCTGGCACTGATCGCGGGCTCAGCCTTGTCCTTTGCGATTGTAGCTGTCGTGGACCGTATCCCGGTCACGAAATAAATTATCACTTTGATTATACTCACTTTGGCTGAATCTATATTATCTATAACAATCTTGGTGACCCTGACATGATTCTGATTGGTGGGTTCAAGAAGGCTCCCCTCCGCTCAGGAGGCGCCCCGCTGAATTCAGTGGCCTGAAGGAATTGGAACCATTTTTGGAACCAATCAGAATCTCGAGCCAAAAAGCCAGTGCCGCAATCAAAAGGGGATAAAATGGGCCCAGAGTTCTCAGAAAAGCCACAGCGAAATTTTTTTCACTCACAAAATTCTATGTGCACGAAGAACCCACACGAGAAAAGGAACCGTAAGTATCTTGTGGTTGAGTGAGGAGTGATCAGGCGCGTGTGTAAGACGTGATCTTATCACAAATAGTGTGGACCCTGAGATGGCAGTTCCACTATCCCGCGAGGGACGTGGTTGGACGAGGGGGAAGCGAACGTAACATGGTTGTTCTCTCTTGCTCACGTGAAAAACCTAAGACTCGGTGAAGTTTTAGGGGTCGATCATGAACGGGGATCAAAAGGGAGGGTACATTCTCGGGTGTTGAGAACTGGTAAACCTTTTGGATCCGGGGACTTGGTAAGTCCAGGAAAGGGAGAGAGCTCACTACCTTTCGAAAAGCTCACAGAACGGTTCTCTGTAGGCTAAATAGACTGGTAAATTAAATAAAAAGGAGAAATTACAAACAAGTACAGTACCGCTAAAATTTTAAAAGAGGTCATCTGGATGATTCCATTGTGAAATCAAGGTAAGGAAATTTTCGATTCTTTTAAGGATGGAAGAGAAAAAGAGCAAAATTCAGGAAAAAGCCCCTAAGAAGCCCTTAAAGGCACAAGGGGGTAAATCCCAAGAGATAGTCCGCTGGGATGGATGTTGGAACATTGAGAGGAGTGTCCTGAGAGGAGAGGGAGGTCTAAGGAAAAATGATTCATTATTGTATAGAGGTGTGGGGAGAAAAGGAAATAAGGGAACATCTAGTTTGGCCCATCTTTGATACGTTCAAGAGATGGACCTGCCGAGCTTTGCTCGATGACATAAATGACAAGTATCCACCAGATAAGGAGGAAAGGCATTACGCCAAACTATGGAAGCACACTAGTACGGGACTGGTCCCTGTAAAAACGTGCAAAGGTGCTGCAACCCTAGGCGAAACATGAGAACCATTAGACAGCCTTCCACCCCCGTATCTCAATCCCGTACTTCAGGTCCCAGTGCCCGTGCCCATGAGTCTTCCACATCAATCCGCGCAAGCCCAGGCACCCCCGCTATTTAGACAGCCTCCAGAAGCACTGCTCCTACAAGAGCAGGCTTCAGCAGCACCCTAACCCCCACCCCCTCCACCACTGGTAATACAAAAAGAAAGGACCTCTACCACATGGGAAATTGGTTCTCCCCCAGCAAGTAGAACCCGGCACAAAACAAGGAGGGTGAAAAATGATGACAGGGAGGACGAGGGAGCAAGATAAGCACAATCTCCTCCCTTTAAGGGAAGTACCAACCGCCCCTGGAATTATCGGATTTGTAAACGTACCTATTAACACTGCGGATGTAAGAGCTTTTAAGAAAGAAATGGGTAGCTTGATGGATGATCCGTTGGAGGTAGCAGATAGATTAGATGAGTTCCTAGGAACTAGTATATACATGTATGATGATATTAGTGCTATATTAAGATCACTATTTAATATTGAAATGATAAGGCAAGCTGTGATCCAAGACTGGGAACGCCGACACCCCCAGGGAGTATGAGGTGATCAGAGATGGCCCAGCCAGAGATCGTCATGGGACACACAAACGGATGACGGCAGGAACAGGATGATAGAACTAAGAAATATGGTGATACAGGGTGTGCAGGAGGCAGTATCGAAGGGCCAGAACATGAGTAAGGCATTAGGGGAGTGTCAAAAGTGAGAGGAGACATCCACAGAATGGTTGGAGAGGCTGAGGAGAAGTTTCCGGATGTATTCAGGGACGGACTCTGATTCCCCAGTCGGGGAGGTCCTCTTAAAAATGCAGTTTGTGGTAAAATCATGGGAGGACATATGAAAGAAACTAGAAAAAATAGAGGGATGGCAGGAGAAAGGGCTACAGGAACTGCTTAGGGAAGCACAACGGGTCTACATGAGGAGGGAGGAAGAACAACAAAAAGCACAAGCCAGGGTATTGGTAGCAGCAGTAAGGGAAGCGCAAAGGCAGGAACAGGTTCAAGAAGAAGGGAAACAGATGCCAAATCACCAAACCCAGAAGAGGTGAAACCTCCCCCAAAAGAAACAAACAGATGGACCAGCGTGCTTCTATTGTAAGAAGAAGGGCCATTTCAAGAGGGACTGCCAGAAGAAGAGAGACGAGAAGATTTTTCAGGAGGATTAGAGATGTCAGGGGTTTTTCCATTTAGGGTCCAGAACAACATGGGAGCCCCTGGTAAAGCTGAGAATAGGACCCCAGAAAATAGAATTAATATTTTTAGTGGATTCAGGAGTGGAAAGAAGTACTGTTCAGTGGTTGCCCCAGGGTGTAGAAAAAGTAAGGATACCATAGTGGTTATTGGAGCGATGGGGAGCCTGTCAAGGTACCGGTAATCAAAAATGTAAGAATAGAATCGGAAACTAGATTTTGTTTGGGGAATATATTATTAGTCGAGAAGGCTGATTACAATTTACTAGGTAGGGATTTGATGGTGGCTTTAGAAATCAGTTTGATCGTGCAGGGATCCCGGCTTATGGTGAGCTTGTATAAATTGACTATAGAGGATGAGAGAAAAATAAATTCCAAAGTCTGGCACACTAAAGGAGAAGCAGGGAAACTAGAAATGGAACCAATCCATATCGAAATTGATAAGCCAGAGGATCCTATTAGAATTAAGCAATACCCCATAACTATGGAAGGAAGGAGAGGATTAAAACCTGTAATTGAAGATTTATTGAAAAAAGGAACTTTAGAACCATGCATGTCCAGGCATAATACCCCTATCTTAGCAGTCCAAAAGACAGATAGTAGCTACAGATTGATGCAGGATCTTAGAGCGGTGAATAAGAGAACTAGAACATTATTCCCCTCTGTGTCAAACCCATATACTTTATTAAGCAATGTTTCCCCTGAGGATACATGGTACAGTGTAATAGATTTGAAGGATGCATTTTGGTCTTGCCCCCTAGCAGAGGACAGAAGGGATTACTTTGCCTTTCAGTGGGAAGACCCAGTACCAATAGGAAACAACAATACAGGTGGACTTCTTTGCCGCAGAGATTTGTAGACTCACCAAACCTGTTCGGTCAGGCACTTGAACAGCTATTAAGCCAGTTTGTGCCAGTGGAAGGAACAAAATTATTACAATATGTGGATGACTTACTGGTAACAGGTCCAAAGGAAGAAGATGTGAGAACAAGCTCCAAAGAATTATTAAATTTCTTGGGGGAAAAAGGACTGAAAGTTTTTAAGTCAAAACTCCAGTTTACTGAGCCCGAAGTCAAATATTTAGGACACTGGCTAACTAAAGGGAAAAAGAAATTGGATCCTGACAGAATAGCAGGGATTGTTGCTCTATGCCCCCCACAAACTAAAAGAGAGGTAAGACAGATACTGGGACTTCTGGGGTATTGCAGACAATGGATAGAAGGATACAGTGAAAAGGTAAAAGTTTTTACATGAGAAGCTTATCACTGATAGATTAAAATGGACGGAACAGAATGAAGAAGGGTTCAAAAGGATAAAAGAAGTACTCATAACAGTGCCAGTATTAAGTCTCCCTGATATAAAAAGGTCATTCCAGTTTTTTGTAGATGTTAGTAATGACATTGCACATGGGGTATTGACCAAGGATTGGGTGAGGACCAAGAAACCCGTGGGGTATGTGTCAAAGCTTTTAGACCCTGTGAGCAGGGGCTGGCCAACTTGCCTACAGGCAATTGTAGCAGCAGCACTGTTAGTAGAGGAGGCAAAGAAAATTACATTAGGAGCATTGTTAATAGTGTATACTCCCCATAATGTGAGGAGCATATTGCAACAGAAGGCAGATAAGTGGCTCACGGGTGCGAGGCTTTTAAAGTACGAGGCCATACTAATACACTCGCATGATTTGGAATTGCGGACAACTACTGCATTAAACCCGGCTCAATTTCTGTTTGGGGAAGCATTGGAGGGAACTACTCATGAGCGTGCTGAAGTGGTGGAATTGCAGACGAGAATCAGAATGGACTTAGAGGAAGAAGAGTTAGAGGGAGACGAGAAATGGTTCGTGGATGGGTCAGTGAGAATTATTGAAGGAAAAAGGAAGTCGGGGTATGCAATTGTGGATGGTAAAACAGGGGAGGTAGTAGAGTCAGGTCTCCTGAGTGCAAGTTGGTCTGCGCAGGCATGTGAATTGTATGCAGTGTTGCAAGCATTAAAAAGGTTAAAGGGAAAGAGAGAGACAATCTTCACAGACTCAAAATATGCATTCGAAGTAGTTCACACCTTTGGAAAAACTTGGGAAGAGAGAGGTTTAATTAATACTCGAGGAAGGGGATTGATTCATGGAGAATTAATAAAACAAATCCTAGAAGCAATCAGAGGGCCAAACACGATTTCAATTGTGCATGTAAAAGGACACCAAACAGGGATACAGTTTCGAACTAGAGGGAACAATTTAGCAGATAAGGAGTCAAAAAGTGCAGCATTATTAAAAGTAAGTACCCCAGAGGTTGAAGAAAATGAGACTCAGGGATATCCCCCGTACCCCACCCCTAAAGAGATCGAAGGATACAAGAAGATAGGAGGAAAACTGGAAGAAGGTAAGTGGAAGTTACAAGATGGGAGGGAACTTATATCAAAGGAATATACCAGGAAAATTTTAAGGAGATTACATCAACAAACACACTAGGAGGCCCACGCACTAGCAGAGCAGTTTTTAAAATTTTTCGGATGTAAAGGGATCTTTGAATTGGCAAAACAGGAAGTCCAAGGGTGCCTAGTCTGCTAGAGGGTTAACAAGTCCAGAACACTACAAACAGTTTGGGGAAGCCGCCCTATAGCATATCGACCATTTGAAAGAATCCAAGTAGATTTCACGGAATTACCCAAAGTGAGGCGATATAAATTTCTGTTAGTCATGGTTGACAAAATAACTCATTGGGTGGAGGCCTTCCCGAGCTCTAGGGCTAGAGCCCAGACAGTATCTAAATTCCTTTTAGAAGAAATTATTCCTAGATACGGAATAATTAAATATATAGATTCGGACCAAGGAACACACTTTACCTCCAAAGTCATTAAGCAATTGACAGAAGCCTTGGAGATTCGATGGGAATATCATACCCTGTGGCATCCCCAAAGCTCAGGACAGGTAGAGTGAATGAATCAAACATTAAAGGCTCAGTTATCAAAATCAATGATAGAAACAAAAATGTCATGGCCAAAATGTCTCCCTCTGGCATTACTAAACATCAGGACTGTGCCTCATTCAGAAACTGGAATATCACCCTTTGAAATGCTTTATGGCATGCCTTATAGTCATGGAAGGCCGGTGGGACACCCTAAAATAGAAGATGGACAAATACAGCCATATTTAGTAGCAATAAATAAAAATTTACAAGAACTATGGAAACAAGGAGTCATAACACAGAACACTCCTTTAGGGTTCTCTATACACAAAATTCAATCAGGAGATAAGGTTCTTATAAAAACTTGGAGAGAGGTCCCTCTCTCTCTTCACTGGGAAGGTCCTTTTCTTGTCCTCTTAACAACAGATACAGCAGTTTGAACGGCAGAAAAAGACTGGACCCACGCTTCATGAGTGAAGAGGATCGAGCCAATGGAAGAGACACCCGAGTAGAAAGTCACGTCTCCCTCGGGAGACCTAAAGATAAAATTACAACGATCAAGTAAATGGACAACAGACATCACATAAGGTGTACGTTTACAGGGTGGGAATGCTATCCATTTGTCCATTTTAAGTGTAATTACTGTCGTAAAGTTTGGGTTGCACATTGTAAAGGGGGGTATCAACCAAAAGGTCTGTGTACCAAATGTTTAGAAGAAGAGCTGTCTCTGACTAGACAATTCTTAATACTCATCACCAATTTGAACTTAATTGAATTGGACTCTCTGACCTGGTACTTTGTGTACAAACATGGTGTAAGAGGAAAATTGGCCACCAAGGCTAACATTTTAGCGATCGAGTGCCAAAGGTCAAATAGAGTACCTTGCGAAGCGGATACAGTCAAATTATCTAGGTGGAGCACCTTTAAAAGGAAGTATGCAGCTCGGTCTATTTTTGGACCCCGAGAAGGATACACGTGCTGCCAAGAAGATGGTTTACCTTGCCGCTGGAGGCACCCCAGTGGGCGCAGGCAAAGGCAGATAGGTATGCCTGTGGGGAATCCTGATGGGCCTGAGCCTAGCTATGTGCCAAGTGACTAATATGCACCCCACAAATTCACCAGGCTTTGTGAGAGGAGGCTTAAGTCATGAGTGTGGGGAATGCTGGCACATCCAAAAGGAACAAAACGAAGCAAACACTCCAACATACCTCGCCCCAGTTGACTGCACCCATAATAAAGAGAGAGAATATTGCACCTTTAACGGCACTCGATATGCAAAGTGCAAATTAAACGGGAAAACAATCTGCTATGACTTAAAGACGAGATTTGATATTGGCCAGTCAGAAACTCTCAGACATAAAAGGGATACAAAATTGGTATCAATCCCCACATGTGACCAATGTAATCGCACAGTTAGCATAGGAGGGAAAAGAAAATCAGTGTTCGTAGCTTACCTTCAAGTAAATCAGTTATGCTGCGATCATACTCAGCTAAAGATGTGCATCATGGGAGGTAAAACATACTGGGTGGGTAAAAATTTAAAATATGAAAATAGGCTAACAGGCAATAGTGAGCCATTTATCATTGACCTACTGGAAGAAAATGATGACAGGATGTGTTTACAATTTGATAGCTTTTCCTGTTTCTCAAGAGATAAGGAAGGCATAGATCCGGAAAGTAAAATAAAACAGGTTGCCCAGGAGCTAAAAAGACAAGAATCAGAGATGAGAAATAGGAGAATAGAGCAGGAAAGATTAAGTACCCTAAGTGAACAGTATGACTAATTAGAAAAACAATACAATGATTGGGGATTGTCTGCGTCAGACAAAAATTTGTTTATTGATCTGATGCAGGAAATGGCCACAGAATTAGGTCTGTCAAATTGTTGGATTTGCAGGGGTTTGAAATCAGCGGAAAAATGGCCTTGGAAAAGTGAGAGTTGAACTCCAGAGCAGCTCTTAAAATGGGATAAATTTCAAAAACAATCCAAAGACCTGAGGGTTGAGTCCTGGACAAAAGAGTAATCAGAACAATTTGTGTTAGTCAGGAAGGAAAAGAATATACCGAAGTAATAGGATATACTTCATGTATATCTACTCTAACAGTAAACTCAAATAATAAAAGCAAGATCTGGCAACCAGAACCCCATCCTGGGTATTGCAGTCTTAAAAAGAAAGACTCATGTGAATGGAGTGAGAAAATTGGACTATGCTGGAACAAAGGCTCTGGAGCTAAACCCTAGCAATCCTTGGGAGAACCAAGCATATACTGGGCCAAACCAGAAAATACAGATATCACATGGAAAGCCCCGGATGGAATATACTGCGTATGTGGGAAAAAAGCCTAAAGTGAACTACCAAGAAAATGGAAAGGGTCCTGCACGTTAGGAATGATAGAACCTGTTTTCTTCACCCAGATCAGAAAGTGGTCTATTAGGAGCACCCTTATATGAAACCCAAAACAGAGGAATAAGAGAATTGAAAAAGAAATTACCTAATGTGGGTGGCAGCCAAAAGTGGAATGGGGAGGAATGGCCTGCGGAGAGAATAATAGAATATTATGGACCTGCTACATGGGCCCAAGATGGAAGTTGGGGTTATAAAACTCCCGTATACTTATTAAAGAGATTAATTAGATTGCAAGCAGTAGTAGAAATTGTGTCTAACCATACCTCTGATGCTCTAGAATTACTAGCCAAACAACATTCCCAAATGCAGGCTTTTGTATATCAGAACAGCATAGCTTTAGATTATTTGTTAGCCGAGGAAGGAGGAGTATGCGGAAAATTCAATGAATCACAATGTTGTATAGAGATTGATGACTACGAGGAAACCATAAGGCGCTTAGCCGCAGAAATAAAAAAGGTAGCACATGTCCCAGTTCAAAAATGGAATTCCATCCTCCAGGCATCTTGGTGGGATCAGCTATTCGAAGGAGCCAGGTGGAAAAAGATGGCATTCTTTGTGGCATGCTCTGTAGCTGAAGTTCTATTCCTACCCAGCTTAATACCATGTTTCATCAGGCTAATGCACTCAGTTGTACAGGGCATGCAAACTGCGGCTATGCCTATGGACCCAGAACGAGCTTCAGGAATCTTAGGTAACAAAACATCCAAAATATTGAAATTAGAAGAAGGCGAAGTAAATACTAGGGCAGTAGAAGCATTGGCTAAGTTTGAAGAGCGAGTAGAGAGGGAAAGATTTGTTTACGAAGAGTATCAGGAGTGGGACAGCAGTGAGGAGTCTGAAGAGGACTGAAAAAGGAAAGATAATTAGACACGAATTAATGTGTTTATGTAGAAGGGGAGGGATTGTAATATATGATATAATGTAATTTGTGTAAATTTGTAAATTAATGTAGAATAAGTAAGGTTTGTATGAATAAAATAATAAAAACTCAGAAACCAAAAAGAGAACCACGGACAAAAGAACACAGATTGCTTCATCACAGCATTGTAACAGCCAACAAAAGCAGGACAGCCCAGATTAACAAGTAAATAGATGTAGCTGCAATGGAGATGGGTCTCGGAAACTGTCCAGGGAACACCCTAACAATGAGTGCCTGACAAGCACCCATGATTAAGATAACCAGAGCCATCAGGAAAAGATACATCTCAATGCCAGCTTCCAGTAAACCAAGACCTGAAAGATACATCTCAATGCCAGCTTCCCATAAACCAAGACCTGCCTTCATCAGAATTCATTGTCTCCCAGAATATGCTTTTATCCAGCCCAAGGAAGAGAAAGGAAACTACATGAATATGTGGAAAGACAAAAGAAGACAAAGAACTCTGTTCCGGGCTAGGAAAAACTGCATAAAAACTGGGCTGATGTCCTGGTTTGAAGGACAGGTGTCTGCCAATAAAGGCAAAAGCTTTCCTTTGAAGTAGAGACCTTAATTCCACTCCCCCCAAGTATTATAATTGTTTGAATCCAAGACTCTGAGGCAGCGATAAGGGGGTAGGAATAACAACTCTTTTACTAATATATCTAACCGTACAAGCAGAAACAACAGCAGTTGTTAAAATTACCAACAAAGCAGAACAGATAACTCGGTCCCAGTCCTTTCTTTAGCTGTGGGCACGCTCTCTCTGCCCTCGATCCCGGTGCTCCAGACAGAACAAAGACCTACAGCTGCAGAGAGCGGGCGGGAGCGGAGGTGGGAGGGGGCGACAGCGGCCACGCCGGTCTCGGGTGGGAGCGGCTGGAGAGGGCAGCTCCTCGCTCACCGTCTGTGTCCGGGTGATCAGCTATGTCCGCAGAAGCAGGAGGCTGCAGCGGGGCAGATGCAGGGCAGGTGATCGCAGAGGGTCTGGCTCTCCTGCGTTCGGCCGCGTGGCTGGAGACGGGAGGTCCTCCTCCGAGCTCGTCGGAAACATGAGTCCCCTCCGGAAGCACGAGAGGCCCTCTGGAAGCACGAGAGCCCCTCCTGAAGCCCAGCACCCACCTACTCCTTTTGTCTAGAGTCCTCAAAGGTCCTGGGTGTAACCCGGCCAGCTCCATTGGCATGATAATGGCAAAAATTCTTTAAATTGACACAGTAATAGAAAAACACTCAACCCCCAACAGCTGACCAAGGTGGTTTTGTGAACATTGGGGGATCCGGAGCGATAGAGTTTGGATCATAGCGTGTTCACCCGGCGCCGATCCCGGGCTTGGCGTTGTCCTTTGCGATTGTGGCTGTCGTGAACTGTATCCCGGTCACGAAATAAATTATCGCTTATTTTGATTATACTCAATTTGACTGAATCTCTTTATTATCTATAACACCGTCAAGAAAGAGACCATATTGTTTTTCATTTTCTGGTAGCTGACTATATGGTGGGGCCTCCACAGCACATTACCTTTTCCTCTTCCTCCTCAGAAATTAGTTCGAAATTCTCACCTGCACGCCAGTTTGTGATGACTTCCAAGATCCCTGGGTGACTGTGATTTTGAGCTTGCTGTGTGATCAACACAACCCTCTTACTCCACGTGAAATCAGTGGCATAATGTGTGAAAGTGATTTCCCCATTGAACATCCAGCCCAGCACAGGCAGTTGGGGTGTCAGGAGGAGCTGTGCTTCAGTGTGAACCACTTCTGAAGCAGCTTGAACCCCTTCATAAGCTACCAGTATCTCTTTTTCAGTTGAGGAGTAAAAGGTCTTGGATCCTCTGTATCCGTGACTCCAGAATCCCAGGGGTTGTCCTTGGGTCTCCCCAGGTACTTTTTGCTAGAGGCTCCAGAAAGGACCGTTCTCCTCCACTGTGGTGTAGAGCACTTTTTTCACATCCTGTCCTGTCCTGGCTGGCCCAAGGGCTACTGCATGAACTATCTCCTGTTTACTTTATTCAAAAGCTTGTTTTTGTTCAGGACCCCTGTTGGAGGTTAGGAAAAAAAAAAAAAAAGGAAAACTCCTTTCTCTCAGGGAATTTTTCTCCCACTTGTTGCCTAAGAGATGAGAACAACAATACTTAAGAGACAAAAGATGTGGCCTGGAGGGGGGAGCGGTGCAATTGACTGCAGTCTCTTAGCTGGGAAATGAGCTTGGTAGCTGGGGGATTTTCTCTTGGGAAGTGCAGGGATACCGAGAGACTTGGCTGGGGATCAGGTGCTGGGCTCAGCCCTCGCTTGCTCTCGGGATCGGAGGGGGGATGGTTTCTGGTTTTGGTGCCAGACTGTTGCTGCCCAGAGGATTCACTGCAACTGCGGAGTTTCGTCCTTCACTGCTTCTCCTTGCTGTGGGTGAGCCTTTGCTTGCAAGAGCACTCATTGAACTAGGCCTTTTCAACACCAGACCTCATGGGGAGGGACCTTCACCATCTACTTAGGTGCCTCAAGGGAAACCTGGGACCCCGATCCCCTCCCCCTCTCCAGAGGGAGCATCTTCCGGCTGTTTGCAGCAGCTGCTTGCGGAACCCTGGCTGCCACTGCCCAGCCTCACTGTTTTCTGCTTCAATTTGGGGGTTTTGCTACACTTTGTTTGCCACCCCAGGTGTGCTCGCCTATGCTGCTCCAGCCTACTGCTCTGAGGTTCCTGCTACAGTCCATTTTGCCACCCAGAGTAACACTGAGACCAGCTGCTCCCCCATGAGTTTGCAAAGGGAGCCCCTTTTCTCTCCCCCTGTCTGAGCCGCCATTAACCATGTGGAGAGAGGCTGCTGTGCTCGCATCACAGCGCCCTCTGCAGCCACAGGGGGATCATTGCACCGGCCCTGCCTGGCCAGGAGCCAACAGCACCCCTGCCAGCTGTGACCATAACTACATCAAAGGGGAAAGTGCTTGACGGCCGAGAGAAGGGTGCGATTGGCTTTCTAGGTTTTCCTGTTTGTTGTTGTTGTTTGTTTGTCTTTGTTTGTTGTTCTAGTAAAGAACTGCTATTCCTTTTTCCATATCTTCGCCAGAAAGCTCCATAATTTCAAAGTTATAATAATTTGGAGAGAAGGGGGTCAAATTTTCCATTCCATGGGAGGTTCTTGCCTTGCTTAGTAGACACCTGTCTTTTAAACCACGACAATCCCACTTGAAACTATTTTTTTCCATCACACATGATGGAGAGGGTTTACAATCTGACTGTAAACTGGAATATGCATCCTCCAAAAACCCACAGTGCCTAGGAAAGCTTGTGTGTCCTTCTTGCTGGTTGGTGGGGACATAGCTGCTATTTTCTTGACCATGTCTATTGCCAGAGTCAGGTAGTCACCTGAAGCACTGTTCATTCTCCTTCTTTCCTTGACATCACTGCCAGTGAGTTGTCATATGATGACAGTGTACTCCATAGGCACGTTTGCCACATGTATTGTGTACACTGGATCTCATCGGGATCTATAAGAGACTGCTCATTATTTGACTCCCCATAGAGTACCTCCAGTACAGCTAATTCTCTCAGGTACTGGATACCTTGCTCTATGGCATTTCACCTGCATGAGTGCACGATTAGATTAGAACATTTTTGGCAGCTGAAATCTTTTCACATATCTCGTAGCTCACCCAGGGATAGGGATCAGGTGATTATCTCTGGCCCTGCCTCTTCCTCCTGTTCTGAGGGCCCTGCTTTGTCTTCAACCCTCACTAAGCAAAATGATTTGCTCTTGGATTTCTTTTTCTCTATAGGTATGACTGATACCAGCATGGGTTGTTCCTCTGGTTCAACTGTAGTTTGAGTGGCAACAGTGTCAATTTCTCTGCTTTCCTCCTCCTCCCCCTGAGGGTGCTGTGTAGTGACGATCAGTGTCCAATAAATAGTAGCCAGGATAAAGCACACTGCAACAAGTTGCTCCTCTGTGGAGCAGTCACAGCATTGTCCTTTCAAATATTCTGTCACTTTAACAGGGTCCTATACTTGTTCAGGAGTGAACTTCCAAACAATTGGAGCAGAGAATTTCCCCCAAAACTGGCACATTTTCTCCCACATTCCATGTTACTCATGACTATCCATCCACCCTTGTGGCAGATCTCTGAATAACCTCCCTAGATATCTCTTTCTTGATTCTGAACATATTGCAGACTGCACTGAGGAGACTGGCAGACTTCGCAACAAGAAGAGGCTTTCCTTAACATCCAAAGGAAATTCAAAATTCTCAAAAGCTGATGTAACAGGCCTGAAGGAGGAAAAGGGGGTAAAAAGCTGGGGAAAATCATCCTTCCCTGTTTCCCCCACAGGCTGGGTAAGATTATTAATGAATTTTCAGAGGTAGCACCCAAGGCCATGGCAGGAGAGCAGGACTGAAGACACATCCCTAATGACTCTCATTGCCCTTGATGTTATCATATCATAAACTGATATCACACAATACAGCAACAAAGCAATCCTGATCCCTATCCCTGCTCTGAAAAAGAGCACTGTGATGGGCACATAGTGCATATACAGGAACACTTACAGGGTTAGGTACCACAACCACGTGAACAGACCAAGCAACATTGCACCCAGTGGCTCCATACATAATACAACAAATTCTTAGATCAAAATTGCTTCCCACCAACTCTGGGCAAGCCTGTTATCTCAACCCTTCATGCCTCACACTGGGTGCCAATTAAAGGCTGGTTTAAGAGCAGCACTCCTTCATTTAGAGTGTGTACCATTATCCCCTCCCCCATTGATCCTCCCCTTCAGTGGGAGATAAGAATGTCAGAGATTACAGGTTGAGATAAAAATATTTACTGGAAAAAGAAATGTGATAAGAAAATGAACCGTAACAGCAACAATACTATTAACAAATGTGTACAAAAAGAGGGTGATTTGCATGCAAAAAAACCCAAAAAAATCCCCACATTGCGTAACACCCAAGATGATGAAAAAAATAGTGGGGGGACACTTCATGTGTCATCTTTTTCTTCCCAACCATAAACCATGCTCCCCCCCCCCCCCCCCCCCCCAGAAGTGAGAATCCCTTATTTCCATCCCCTGGCAGTGATGTGAGTAGTATAGAATAACAACCTAGGCATGACCAGATGGCTCCAGGCTCTTCTCCCTCATGGCTACTGTGAAAAAATAATTGTCCTGGCCAAAAACCACAAGAGGTTTGCATTAAAATTTAACTAGGCATTTCCTGCCACAGAATACACACGTTTGTAATATAGTAATACTGAAGTCAACCAGTTTATCCCAGACAGTTGAAAACATTTCATAAAGATACTTTTCTCACATGAATGCACAGTCAAAAATATTTGGTAGAGAGATACAGTAATACTTTATACACTAAGCCAGTGAATGAAAATTGGTTGAAGTTGTTCCTATTTCTTCAGTCAGATACATCAGTGTTTTGGATTAAGACATGATATGCATCTAGAGAGCTACATGATATACATCTAGAGAGCTACAGTCTTGACAACAAAAGCAGTGTATTGTTCATAAGGTTGCAAAGAAAAAAAAGACAACGTTTAAAGTTAACCTTTAAGTTTCACCCAACAATTTTAAAATCTTCTACATTTATATTTATAGTTTGAGTATAAAGGATTATTTTATAAAACAATTAACTGAAATACTTACATTCCATCTATTAACAGTGCTAACATAGCAAAAACTGTAGCTGTGAACTATACCACAACCTCCCCTGCAAGGCTACCTCTCTACACACACCATTTGGTATTTGCTGATTCACAGGTACAACTGAGTCATTTTTGCCATCCTTTGAAAGCTACATGTCTTCGCATGTTTCCATTCCTTCAAGATGCAGATCTGGAGACAATGAAGTTGGATGTGCCTGTCTTTGAATGCCTTATTACTGAATATTCCAAAGGAGAGAGCCTTTTTATGGCAGATTTTTTTGCCAATCAGACGTTACTTAAGTACATTACCTCTGCTATGCACTTTCTCAATTTTAGTAATTTAATATCCACTTCCTCACACAATCTACACTGTACCAAAGTTACTAATTTCCATTCTTCCTGCTCTTAGAAGAAACAAGCCTCTTTCCACTTCAACCCATGAAAATCAAACCAACTACACATCCCTTGATTCCACATCAAATCCATTATCAACACCTTTCTTATCTCTTCTACAGGATAAGATTGTTGTACCTAAGACTCTGCAGTATTTTTTTCACAGTTCTTCTCATCAAGTCCTCTATGCTGAATTCCTTCTCTTACCAAAACACCTCTAAGGTGGCTTGTACTTTCTCTGATTGGCTACCAAAAACAGAAGGCAAGCCTGACAACCAGATCTACCCCAAAGAAACAACACAAGTACACATCAAATCCTTCCCTGAGAGCCATAGAGATGGAATCTTGTGCTCTCCTGCTGCCAAGGTACATCCTGAAGAGCCCAGCATACTCCCACTCTCAAAAGGCTGTCATGAGTCAATCTGGGAAAACAGCTCTCCATAGCCAGAGCACAGAAGCCTGCTACACAGGAAATTACTATAGAAGTCATCGGTGTCAATTCTTTTAAATTGTTCTGAGACCAAGATGTAACAAGGGGAAAGGGAGAGGAATATACCTAAATTAAAGGTGGATGAAATGCTTATGGAATCAAAGGATAACCAACAAGTGCTTAAAAAGAAGTGTGTAAAGAAATAAATGGGAGAGTTCAATTTCAGGATATGAAATCATTGGTGCCAGTTCTGCACCAATACTACCATCTCACCTCTCCCATGGCTACGTTTCCCACGGTCTGAAGGCCTGTCTCCTTGATTGCTGTCCACTCCATTCTCTTCCACTCTGACTGTGGAGAGAGGATAGCTTAAGAGACTCACTCATGAGACAGTATAGCCATCTGCTTAACCTAAAACTCAAAAAAAAGGGCAAGATTTTAAAGTGGGCTTGTTAACAGATGTCAGTCACCCCTCTTCTTCGGCAGCCTAGCTACAAGCAAGTTATGTTTACTTTGCACTCGACCATTACGAAGCAAAATATCTAAGAGGAAAATGCCCTTCAGCAGACACACTTCTGTTGGGTTGGGGTTTTGGGGGAGGGGAGAAAGGCGGTGTTTTGCAGCCTACACTATTAATTATGGCCTCATCTCTTTAACGAGGTAGGAAATAAACCTGCCTCATACTATGCTTCCTCAATAATAGGCTGTGTGGCGACAGTGAAAGAATAAGGGACAACCAAGAACATCAACTCTTTTGTCTGTCCATACTGTATACCTGTACAACCAGGGAAACTTAAAATAACTTTCCTCTGTATTTAAACCAGAAGGATAACAACCGGGTGAAGGTGAGGCATTAGAAAAGCACTAAGCACTGCACCTTAACTATTTCACAGAAAACTCCTGAGGAAGTACTCTAAAAGATGGTTGGCTCATTGAAGGAAGGACAAAAAAAATATAAAAGACTGACCACTTAAACCACTGTCGAGATTTTGTACTGCACAACTTTTCCTAATGGCAGCAACAAAACCAGTAATGCGTGCACTGGGAGGAGATATCAAGATTTGGTAACAACTTGAAAAAAATCTTTAATTCCAGTTTCCAAAAAGAGACAAGCTGCATCTGGATCTGTCAAAATTTTGCCTTTCACTTTCATTTTGATGGATCTGATTTCAATTTTTCTATGCATAGCTACAAGTTTTATTACTATTTTTTCCTAACTTTGACATTATTTTACAAAGATTCACAATATTTGAAGATATTACAATAATTAAAAGGACTGGCTAATATTATACATTTTTTTCCTGCTTTTAAGTCAAAAGCTAAACAAATTTTTTCATTGGTGTTTCTCTGCTCATCTATCAGTGCTTATGGCACTTACAGGTAATTTATATAGCTTTGATACTGCTGATAAAACTTAAAGAGGAAAAAGCAATGTGCATCCAATGGCAATCTAATGTGATGCTACCTAACTTGGAAACATCAGTTTGCTTTTGTACAATGTATTTTTGCACCTGTATAAGCTGTAAAAAAATTTTAAATATTTCAATCCACAAAGAACTTTCCGTGTTGTAGAAACTCACCTTTGGTTGGCTTATGAGTAACATATGCTAGAGAGTAATAATGATCCCAGTCTTTTCATTCCCCTTTATAAAAAGATGAGAACATCTTCAGGTTCTCCCACTCATAAAAGGAGATGTAATCAAAGCTGGATAATTTTTTCATTAAAAGAAAAAAAAGTGTATCAGCTGTGCAGCAACATACTTGCTTCTCAAGAAGTTTTACAGAGAGTCAATTCTAAAACTTAAAAAAGAACAGCAATTTGTACAAGATCAATTAACCAAAAAAGGACAGAAATTTAAATTTAATGTCTCTGAATAAACACAGACCATACCAAAACCAAGTCACAGGCAGATCGAGCATACCTTTTGCATAAACAGATTATGATCCCTTCAGTGCTGAGCTATAGCTCGGACAGACTTTCCTCCATTAAGCATTTGCTCTTAATCAGTTTCAGCTGCAAAAAAAGCATCTGAATCTTTAAAAATGAACCCCTATACATACACTCTCGGCCACGGCTGCCTCCTCTTCCCCGTCTGTTGGAACTTCCCCATCCACGGATCATTTCTTTGTCCCCTTGTTTCTCTCTGTTCTCTTTGTTTTCCAAACCTTCTTTTCCAAGGTTTTTCTTCTTTCCCCCTACAGTCTCCCAAGAAGTCTATTTGGATAGAACAGAATTAGATACAAAAGTCAAAAAGGAAGAGACAGCTCTCAGTGTATGCTTCTACCTCACATCCCTCCAGTTCATGGGAAAAAAACAGCCATACATACATATTACACAGATAAAAATGGAAACATAAATTGTATGTTTTGAAATAAATGTAAAAGAAACAAGTTTTAAAAGTTGGATTTTCTTATGGAATGTAAGAATCACAAATATTTCTGGCTATAATGGACTTTTACTAGTTCAAGGAAGCCTAGATATGACCACAACACAGAAAATCTGCAAAGCAAGCAACAGTTTTTTTCTCTAACTACCTCCATAAATCTAGCAAGGGAGCATGTACAGAGCTATCCTTTTCTCCAAAGGAAACGAAAAAATGCTTATAAGTACCTGAACATTAGACAGCAAGTACATGGCTGAGGGAACCACTATCCAGATGTACTAGAATTCAAGCACCAAGAGACAGAATGGCAAAACAATAACTTGGGAAAACTGGAACTTTAGCTTTAATATTAAATTCCATCTTTAAAATAAATTCAGGGATCACATCAGCTCTATAGAAATTGAAAATAAAACAACTAAAACACTCATCAAGAATAGCACAGCAACTCATGCAATTGCACGGTTAGTCTATTGAGCTGTTAGCTGCAAGAGAAAGAAGAAAGGTATTACATGCAAACCATTAAGATGGCAGATAGGTTTATGTATATGCCCCCATCTCTAGGAGCTTTTAGTCTAGGTAAGGTATTTGAGAGGTAAAATTGCACATGCAAATGAGATGGCATCAACTGTGAAGCACTACAAAAAGCCATGATCTCTGACAGGCACCTGCATTCAACAAAAAAGATTAGCTATCAATAGTTTCAGGTCCTGTCCTATCTCTTCTCAGTTCAGTCAACAGCAACTCAGCAGCCCTCACAAGGTAGGCAATGATCAGATAGTCCAAGATGCCAAGAATTGAGGAAACTAATTCCATTGAGAAAGCAGGTAACAAAGTAGTTTACAAGTATAAATTCAATGTTTCAGTATCTCCTTTGAGACAATAAGTACTAAAAGAATAGTTATCCTTTTTTTTTTTAACATTATATAGGTGAGAAAGAAGGCTGAAATCACTTTTCAATTTCATCCCCAGTATAAAGACTATATCACCATAAACCAACTTAGGTGAAGCACAGACAGCACAGATTAGAAGTACAAAACTGTTTGAGGAACACCACATTATTTGTGAGTCAGAAAACTGTTTCGCCCAGTAACTATCACATGGCTTTATCTGCCATAGCCTGTCTCACTGCATTATGCACTAAAATACTCCTAAAACTTTAGTTATTTCACAGGAGAAAAAACCCCAACTTGCACTGACAACTGAATAACCAAATCTATAAATTTCAGAATGCACTACTATTTTACTGATGGGCATGGTGCCAAAAATCTTGAACTATTCCAAGAAATACCCAAAACTGGATGAGTCTGCAAAGCTGAATAGGAAGCAGCCTCTCCTTAGTAAGGTTTTACATGAGTTAGGAAGGATCAGTAAAAGGATGACTATGAAAGCATTGGATCCATGCTTTCCCACAGTATAATTTTGAGGAAAACCTCAAAAAGTTGGGCATGTCCTTTGAGATACAGTATGATGCTACCTCTGGGCATGGGAATCCATCACAGACTATTGAAGCTGTCTCTTTTTGCAATCAATTCGCTCCCTTACAATTTCAGCTGAGGATGCTTGAGGCAACCCAAATGACAGCTGTGGGCCTGACATTCAAAACTATATAACAGAACCTGCCTTGCTGGCCTGGTCTTAGATGGAAAGAAAAATAATCTGAAAGGTCCCCTTTGTTCTATCTTTAAAGGTTTAGGAAATAACACATGGTCAGATAAAATGGATCTTATGACTGTAGGAAGTTAAATGAATAGAAGTCTTGGGCAAAGAAACATGCCCTCAACTCTCATCCACAAGCCTCTGTCTATCCAGGCTGACACAACTGTTGCAAGTGAAGTCTTCATAAAGACTAACAGTCATGGAGCATAAAGCCTTAAATATTACAGTATTTAAAAAAAAGACAAAACTGGCAAAGTACCAAAGAAATTATAAATTGACATGCTAGCTATCACTCCTCCTTTGAATTACTCAATTTGGATAGATGCATCTTCGTCCAAATGAGGTAAAAAACCTTCCAGTGCATCAAAGCAGAGTGAAGCTTAAAAAAAAAAAAGATTTGGGAATCTGCATTCAGAACTAGTACCACCTTACATCAAATCCACAGTTAAAGTGTTCTGGAGTAGAATGGCCTTCAAGTTGGAGGCCCACAAATTTGCATAAAGAATAAGTTTATTCACACTCTGATGAAAACCCCTTCTATTAATACTCCTTCCTTCTTGAGTCCTTCAAGTTGTCTGTATTTGCTTGAGATGCATTTTGTCTACAAAGTGCAGTGGGTTGAGAGGGATTTGTCAAAAGAGCAATATATGGATATGCTGCTTATAATTGATAAATGAGTTCAGAAATTTTCTTCCATGTCATGATCACTTATAAAAAATTTGCTAAAGTAAGGAAGCATTTAAAATTCTCTATCAGTCATTAAACTATTTTCAACTAGAAAATGGAAAATATGAGAAGTACAAAAGAACACAAAACCAGCACATTACCAACATAGATTTAATCATGAGATGCTCTCTTCTATTCCCAACTTGACAGTTTGTTCAGTATTATATATTTCTGTGTTTTAGATGACCTCAACTCTGATAAACGAAAAGGGGATAGGAAAGAAAGTCCTCTCAGCATGTGTTCTAGATTTAGGGTGTGTGGGGGTGGGTTTCCTCATTAACAATAAGACAGACCACACATCCTGACAAATCACAGGAAATACTCAGTTTTCAGCATTAAGAAAGGAAGTCCAGGTTTCTTTCCCAATTTAGATGAAATGAAATCTAGTTTACTGTCTTGGACAAACTGTAAGAAGTCCCTCCAGCAAAAGCTTGAGCTGCAGCAAGACATTTTCCTGGTATCTCTTGGGATAGAAAATTGCTCTGTGAAACATTCTAAGCAACATTATTTGTTGTTATATGCACATTGTTTAGTCTCCTCTTTCTGGTTTTCAATGAAGTTATGCAAATGAACAACAGCAAAAGGATACTTGTATCCTCTTTTGCCATTAGTAGTGCTGTCAATGCAACTTTCAGATGTGGAAACCTTCTCCAAATTCAATACTGGAAATGCAAACCTACATAAGCTGCACAACTTAAAATATCTACCTGTGCTTTAGGTTTATAAAGATTATTCTTTGAGGCAAACACTTAGGTCTCATGGTTGGGAGGTGCTACAAACGCTGGAGCAAAAAACAGGCCTGTGTCTGACAGAGCAATGATTTCTGATGCATAGTTAAAATTATTGTATGTAAATGAAAACCAAAAGATTCTGCAAGAAACCAGCTAAACACCTACATTTTCAAGGTTCAGCCTAGTCTAAGGTATACATGCAGTAGAAAAGCCGTCCTGGTCTCTGTTTCCTTCAAAAGAATTTGGAGGCATGGAAATTGATAGGTTCCAAAATGTGACTTTCCCAATCACTTCTAAGAAGTGGAAACAAAAAGAACAGCTTAATAGGAAAGTAAAACCTTACCGTGTCTGAACTTCCTTCCAGCAATATGTTAATTGCTCTGTTCACGTCCCCATTACAATCATGTAGTGCCACTATGCACTCATCCTGGGTTTTCCCCGTCACTTCCATAAGCTGGCAGTAAGAGTCAGACATGTTAAAATATTCAAATTATCTTTGTAAGAAAATAACAGTTAGTATCACCACGGATTCAAAAACAGGCATAGCTACTGTGTCAGAGCAAACTAAAATCCTAAATAAAGGTAAACACAAATTAAACGATAATCAAGAAAGCACTCTCTCATTTTTTCCCCTTTAACTTTATGTTTGGAGATTTCCTATGCAGAACTTAATTATTATCTTTCCCACCAGCACAGCTACAGGCATTATTGATGAGGGTACTTTGGCTTCGGGAAGTACAAAACTTCACTTCTGGCACATCACCAAAACAAGTTTATAGCAACAAAAAGCACTTAATGCTTCAGACGAGGTTTTACAAAGGAAAAGTCAATATAACTGCAAACACAGCTCTGAGAGGTCAAATTATTTTTTAAATTAACACCTCAATTTACCTTTAAGCTATGAATCTATGATTTTTGCTTTTCCTGAAAAGCAACCAATATATTGGGAAACTCAGTTTACACAGGTGACATTTTTCCCATGTGTGTGTACATGTGAACAACCTGAATGCACTCTTTATTCTGACAATTATTCAATTGGAACCATACTAAAGAGATACAGTCTGGAAGAGATCAGCACAGATGAGTTTTAGCTTAAATGCCAAAGGAAAATACACTAGTGTAACCATACAGTCATAGCTGTATTACCACACAATTTCTTGAAAACAGACTTTACAGGGCAATAAGAGCACCTTTTTCTAGTTAAACTTCTATCCTTGTGAAAAAGGTTTCATCTAAACCAGAAAAATGCTCTAGCTCCAAAACACAAGTCAGCATTGTTGCAGGGCATAAAAACTCAGTATCATAAGAAACATACTTGTTTCACTTTATCTTCAAAATCTGTGTCATTCTTATCATAGATCATCTGAGCAAGACGAATCTGTTCTGCTGTTGCCTGAAAAACAAACATCCAATAAAGTACACAAAATTTAACTATATTTTTTAAAAGTATCTCCTAGTTATTGCAATCACAGAATACACAGAGTTGGAAGGGACCCACAAGGATCATCAAAGTCCAACTCCTGGCCCTGCACAGGACACCCCAACAATCCCACCCTGTGCCTGACAGCATTGTCCAAACCTTCCTGGAGCTCTGGCCGCCTTGGGCCACGACCAATCCCTGGGAAATCAATTCAGTGCCCAACCACTCTCTAGGGGAAGAACCTTTTCCTGATATCCATCCTAGCCCTCCCCTGACACATCAGACCATTCCCTCAGGTCCTGTCACTGGTCACTAGAGTGTCAATTTATTTTTTTCTCTCAAGATTCTCAAAAAGAATTGTTGGGGGTTGAGTGTTTTTCTATTACTGTGTCAATTTAAAGAATTTTTCCCATTATCATGCCAATGGAGCTGGCTGGGTTACACCCAGGACTTTTGATGACTCTGGACAAAAGGGGTAGGTGGGAGCTGGGCTTCAGGAGGGGCTCTCGTGCTTCCGGAGGGGACTCATGTTTCCGGCGAGCTCGGAGGAGGACGCCCCGTCTCCAGCCACACGGCCGAACACAGGGAAAGCCATACCCTCTGCGATCACCTGCCCTGCATCTGCCCCGCTACAGCCTTCTGCCTCTGCGGACACAGCTAATCACCCGGACACAGACGGTGAGCGAGGAGCTGCCCTCTCCAGCCGCTCCCACCCGAGACCGGCGTGGCCGCTGCCGCGCTTCCCGCCTGCGCTCCCGCCTGCTCTCTGCAGCCGCCGGGCTTTGTTTGTCTGGAGCACCGGGACCGAGTGCAAAGAGAGTGTGCCCACAGCTAAAGAAAGGACTGGGACCGAGTTATCTGTTTTGTCTTGTTGGCAGTTTTAACAACTGCTGTTGTTTCTAAGGTTAGATATATTAGTAAAGGAGCTGTTATTCCTACCCCCTTATCTCTGCCTCAGAGTCTTGAATTCAAACATTTATAATACTTGGAGGGGGACTGGATTAAGGTCTCTACTTCAAAGGAAAACTTCTGCCTTTATTGGCAGACACCTGTCCTTCAAACCAGGACAAGAATATACACAACAAGCATAGCAGTGCTACAGGGAAGGGATTAACATCTCCTCTATGCCCATTTTATAGTTAAAAAGTTAGCTAGAACAGAAGCAGTTTCAATATATTCTAGTGTGTTTAAACCACAGTTAAAACTCACCACGTAGACAAGACAACCATATAATAGAATTTACCACAGAAGCTTACACTTTGATATTACTTTTATTTAGTATCTACCACTCCAGAGACAGTTTTATCATAACAAACTGACAATGATTTCAAAATTAACCACATCTCTGATGATCTCTGTTCACATCACCTTCCACATCTCTCCCAATAACCACCTGACTGTAGTTTTATGAGCACTTAGAGACTGTCATGCCTCAAGATTCTGCTTGTGAACAACTGAACTTCCTTTTTTTATAACTGAATACTAGTCTCTGAAAACTGCTAAAAAATCTTGCTCTTGACAAAATATTTGGTGCTTTTGTAACATTTCTGGACAACAAATCCATGCTGGCAACTTGTCCAAAAGCTGAAAGACTAAAATGGATGGATGCAGTAAAGAGCCATAAACACAAACAGGCTATGGCTACCCTAAAGAGAATACTCAAAAACATTAACAGCACATCATACAGGCCACTCTTCATAGTGCAGCATCTGCAGCCTACTTGAACAGCACTCCCATGAAAATACCGAAGATAACTATGCTACATGAACTTGGACCTAATTTGATTTCTGTTCAAACAGAAGAGGCTACTATCTCATGCTAGAGAATGCTGATACTGAAGTGAGCCAGGACCCAAAATACAAGTTGATGTACTGCAGAAGACTTCATTATTGAGAAGGGGACCACATCATCCCCTGAAATTCTTGACAGAAAGGATTCATCCTAGGCAGTCTCACTTCACAGGATACCCACATGAAATTCTGTACCTCACAAGTTCAGACTTAATCAGTCTCAAACTGTTTCACTTTTGGAGTTTACCGCAAATGCAAGCTTTAGAGATCACCGAATGTAAATCCTGAGTCTAAAAAATTGCTCCACCATAAAACACCAGCTACTTATTGGCTGAGAAGTCACTGTAGCTGTCCCAGTTCCTTGAGGGAAGTAATATTTGCTTTGCTCAATGTTCCAAGACAATCAGCATTTGTAACTGTCCTAGGTGACCTAGATGACCCAAAACACCTCATGTATTTCATATCTTCTCTATGCCAACCTGCCCAAGAGTATTAGTCTCTTTAAGACCTGACAACCCAGGAAGTGAAACTTGTGTGTGTGGAGAGACTTACAGCTGGCCTGTGAACCAGAGAAGGTTAATGAATAAGGGTTATTTCTGAAAGGTATTCTATCAAGGTGGTTGGCCTGGAGACTGAGAAGAGAAAAAGAAAAAGGAGATAAGCAGAAGAAAACCTTCAGCTTGGAAAAGTATTTTTAGAAAAGTCTTGGGAAAAACAGAGGTGTAGATGGCCTTACACCAATCAATGTCATGTTGATCTATTGTAAGCAATGAACAAAGTGTAAACTTTGTAGCGTGTATAAAAGACAGCATGCTGTTGTAATAAATGGGATATTAGCCTTCTGAAATGTAGTGTGTCTATTTGTATGTCACACCCGCCTCTACAGTGACATGTGTGTTTTACCACAGTTCAGGAAAAGGAGGGGGGCTGGGTCCTTTTCAAAACAGGGAATGCACACCAATGAGCTCTCTTGTTCTCCCTGGGCTCCCAAGAAGGTTGCCTTGGGCAGGTCTCCTAGTCACAACTCAGCTGCATTTTGCAATCCAAAGATGCTTCAGAGCAGATTTCGAAACACCTTTGCCACAGCGGCCCGCTGTTTCGCTGAGGAGAGGTCAGGACCCTTTCTCCATGAGTTTTTCAGCTGCTACTCCAGTTCCAGCCATGCCAAGGGGGGAAGTTTCTTCCAGCATTTCAGCAGCATTGAAGCCTTTTGGACAAAAATAAGGGTTTTTCCAGGTTTTGCTTTGTCCCTGTCCCCTGTTGGTTGTTTGAGGGAGAAGGGAGTTGTGGAACTGCAGACACTCAGTTGCTGTATTGATTTTCCTTTGTTCTCTCTCTCTGACAGTGGTCCAGAGAAGGGGGCTTCTCCACGATCTTGTTTTCTTTGTTCCCAGGGGGACGGGATGACTCAACACCTTTGTATCTAGTGGTTATTGCTGTTTTTTCTTTTTAGTAAACTGTTATTTTTTCACTTATATCTTCTTGCATTCATTTCTCCTTATTGGTGAAAGGGGAGTGACTAAAACTACGAGAAGGTAACTCATTGTGGAGTCTTCACCCCATACAATTGTCTTAAACTAAGATAGTAACAGAGTTAAGTACTCTGCACTACTTCACATTTTCAAAGTGTCATGCTGACAGCTTCATATGACAGTCAGTAACACAAGAGGAGAGCCTGCTCTGGAATTCCCTGTGCCAGCCCTGGTGCCACCCTCCACAAGAGCTTCCCAGGTCAGTGTGGTGCTCTGTGTCAAGGAGCTTGCTCTTGGTATCTATTGAGAGCTCAGCAGAGAGCAAAAATAAAAGGTCTGCTGGTTTCAGAAATTAAGTCCTGATCATCCGTTTCTTGCTCTGACTTCAGCCTCCTCATGCCCGCAGCAACTTTTTAGCTAGTGAAGAGATTTCCTTTAAAGATATCCAGAATACAAATATTCAATGTAATTTCTATAGAGACATGATGGGATATTTGACCAGAAACAGGAAACCATTGAGATTCATATTCATTTCTTCTGTAAATCAACTTTTTTCAAGTCCATGTTAGAAGACAAAAATATACAAACCTTATAACACTATCAAATGAGCAACAATATCTTTAGTTTTCCTGTGTAAGGAGAAAGCTTAGAAACACAAGCAGGTGTGATATCACTAACATTTATGCCAGTGGATTGCACACAGAATTGAAGATCCAGAAGAAAAAAAAAAACAACAAAACCCCACAAGATGTGTTTACTACACAAACACCAAATTGGTGTCACAAAAAGTTTTGCTTTTTTTCCCCCAGTGAGTATTTCTTCTTTGTTTTTAAGGCACCATTGTTACAAGTGACATTGTAGTATCCTATAAACAGTATAATTAATTTTAATTGCAACTAAGAAAATGGTAGCTAGCATCTTAAGACAGATAGAATTTTACTCAACCTTACAAGATACATTATTATTGCAGCATAACAGAGTGAAGGAAATTTTTAACAACTTTGAACTGACAGAAAACAGAAGTATGCAAAACACAAAGTGACAGTAATAGGCCCAGATCTTAAAATAAAATAGTATATTTATTATCCAGAAACAATGAAAAAACTATGATGTAATTTCTTAAATAACTTAAATGATGTTCAGTGTGACTATGACAATGAAAACTCCATTTGAGAAAGTAACATTATTCTACATTCAAAAAAATGAATCAGTGGTAATTGAATAGTATAATCCCACGTTTTTGTTGCTCTGTAAAGCATAAAGAGGGAGGTTCATCTGATCTAAACAATAAAAATATACGGTGCTCTAAAACATATCTGCTGTATATTAAATAATCATCTTTTCCACTGAAACGACCAAACCAATATCTATTATGCAAGAGGTAGAATAAGTGGAAAAAATGCAGAAAAAGGTCTAAGACTTAATGCTTAAAATCAATGAATCACATCAGTTGCAAATATACCCTAGCGATAGTCAGTACAACCTCCCACTGAAAGCATGTCCCATCAGAGTAGCTGCTTGAGGCCAGACAGAGATCCCACAACCTCTCTAATCCATGACAGTGTTTGTGGTAAACAATTTTTTTCCTTTTAACAGCTGGAATTTCCAGTGTTGCAACTTGTGCCATTGTCTCTGAGGATGGCTTCACCTTTTCTATAGCCTATATGAGGTATTTGAATAGAAGACAACCTGGCCTTGCCTTCTTAGGGATGAACAAATCCAGTTCCCTCAGTCACCACTCATTCATCCTGTGCTCCAGCCTCTCAACCATCTTCACAGCTCCTCACTGGACTTGCTCCCATTTGCCAATGTCTGCCTTGCATTAGGGAACCCAAAACTGGGAAGAGTACTCCACTGATGTCTTGCAAACATCAAAAAAGGGGAAACCCCCACTTCTGTCAACTTGCTCATTATACTCCTGCACACTTAGTTGTTATAACGCAAAACAAAAAAAAAATCAACTTCATTTGTTGAAAGTCACTTTCTAAACCTACACATTAGCACGAATCACCACTCTGCAAAGCACTGTAACACAAGGAGATAAGGGCTTGAGGTCACATAATTACTATTGTAGAAAGAAGAGCCCCTCCATGTTAAAGATCAGTCTAGAAAATAAGACAATTTCCCATGGGAGCACCTCTAGACTTAGAACTGAGGCAATTCTTGAATTGAATCAAATTTTGAAAAGTACCTGACAAAAGAATAATGAGTTGCCAGGAATAGAGACATTTTGCACTTTAACCCCAGCCAGCACACAACCTAACTATTCTGCTGCTGAGAACCAAGACAATGGGATAAGAGCTTAATTTCAATCCTGCAGATACTCAAAATAACTTTAGTTTGCTAGTGGACAACCATCTTCATTTCACTTCGTGAAGGCACAGGAAGTTTAGGATTTTGTGACTTCTAAATATGCTGAATCATGCTGTAGAACACAATATGGATCTAACAAAGCTTTTCCCATCCACCCAAATTCCCCTATTGACCAGAAATTTTCTAGCATCATGATGCTGGCATATGAAAGAGTTGAGCTCTGAAGACACTAAGGTAACAGGACAGAAATCCTAACAGGGATAGGCATAGAATTCCTCACTCATGGGAAATGTTGCTGAGGAACACAAAGCTCCTTCAGAGACAAAAATACAGGGACAACTTAATGCTATGCTGGATAACTAAGCAATTAAAGCAAGATATCAAACATACTTTTCCAAATAAGACCATACCTCCTCCCATCTTTTCTCTGTTTTTACTGTCTTAGGAAGAAACAAATCATTGCATGGTCACTTTCAACTCAAAGAAGATTATTTAGGAGCACATACCTGTACTACTTGTTTCTGTGGTTGTGTTGGCTGAGAGGTTGAAATTTGCATTTTGTTTCTAGTGCCCCGGGTACGTTCACTGCCCACCGAAGTCATCATATACAGTATATACAAAACAATGTATGTACAAAATAGAAAATCTGAAAGGAAAAAAAGAGTTAAGGCAGAGTACTGATTCAATACCCCAATAATATACAAATGTAGTAGATTGAACTCTTCCTGCCTTTAACACAAACTCTATACAGAGACTCTCGAGAAAGCAGCTTCAATACACTATTTTTGGACTTACTGCAATCTTTACAGTAAAGGGGTAAATGAAATGGATAAAAAGCATTTCTGTAAGCTGACTTGGATCTGTCGAGATCTCTATTTCCAAATAATATCTGGATCTCGCAGCTTTTCCCAGTTATTTAACATATAGACTTTTCTATCTGCTACTCCGCTGAAATTCCAGCTTCAGCTGGATCAATCCTTAAGATTCTTTAATATCTGCTGTCTTGTTTTGATGCCTAGAATTTAACGATGCATACCCACTCAGAATGCTAACAGAAAAGTCACATTCACAAACCAGGCCATTCCTTTCTTCCCCATCATTAAACTGCTTTCCTGCACACATACATGAAGTCATAGGCAATGCCCACTCTACTTCCCACTCTCATTCGCTCTTACAGAAAAATTATGATCCTCACCTTTAAATCAGCCTTTGTAGCCAATATTTTTATGTTGACCCTCACACTTAAAGGAATTATTTACAAAACTACCTATTACTCTGCTTTAAACATACATTGGTTGTATGGCAACAAAAGAAAACAAACCACACACACCCACTAGTGCTATCCCATTTGTGGTAGTCAGCTTTCATTTTAATCATTCTCTATCATTAAAATTACTTTGAAACAAGAAAACTATTATTCCTCCTGTGTTTTTACAGCATCTGACACAAGGTTAATTGACAAGTATGGCTTATAGTTGCTATGATAATTGGAAACAGATCTCTTGGCTGGTCAGGTCAGAGTTAACTGCCTGGTTTCTGTCCCATGACAATGGGAAGTAAAACCTGAAAATTTAGGGAACTAAGGACAACCTACAAGTGGTGTACCTAGGCAGGAGGAGATGTGCAAACAAGCAGCAAATTGCTTTTACTGCAGCCCTGATGTATTAACGTGCCTCAGCACATAACTTGTCAGGGAAGCAGCTTTGGTGCTAGCTGGTTAGCACTGAGTTCACTGCGCAATAATGCTCAGATGAAAACTGAGCACACTGTTGTGATCATATGGACATGTTCAATACCCAACTGTTCACAGGCATTCACAAGGAATGGGTACTCAACAATTAAAGCATCAATCAACTGCTCACAATTTGAGCATGACACAATAAGCAATGAAAAAAATAAAACCAAGCACCCTTAATAGAGAACATGACAGAGCACTAGCCTCTCTGAAGGACAAGCTAATAACTTCACCTATGTTAAAAAAGGACTGCAATATAATATTGGCTTTTGCATTTAGGTATTAGTTTCTGCATTGATCATAAGTATTTAGATATAGTATCATATATACCTTTATTTGGCTGTTTGTTAGTATAACATAATCTACCAGTTTAAGCATGTATTGCATAGCTTATAGAAATAGTAGTGTGGCAAATATATGATATTATAGGCCTTAACTAAACACTGGGTGTTAAAATACCTCTATGTAACCAAAATAAATGGTGTAAGGCAATCATGTTACCCCCCCTTCTCCGCTGACTGAATTCTCCAAGTGATAAGATAACTGTGACACAAACCAGAGCACCGGAAGACAATTTAAAAATGCCATGTTAAATTTAAAAAGGACATACTAAATCCTTATCAGAGGACGTTAAACAACAGGATGAAGACACAAAAAGGAATAAAATATATTAACTTGACACATAAGATGTCATGCAGATAAGCCAGAATATGAAGAAACCAAACAGAAGAATTCCCATAACATCAAACAGTTCACAAGAATGTCTGAATAATGTATGGACTGTATGAATATGCATGTACCTCAGTAATGTAACAATATAAAGATAACGCTATCGGGGACTACTGGTGTGTTCTTTGGCTGTTTGCCAGGAGCACCCCAGCACTTGACTTTTGTCTCTTATTTTATTCCCTATTAAACTTTTATAAAAAATTCTGTAGCATTTTTCCGTTTTTCACACCTGTGATAGTCTGGAGTTAGCTCACTGTGATTTAAGATATGTTAACTCCACTCGGTCTCAATTTGTTGTTTAATCCATGTTTGATTTTCAGGATGAAAGGGTACTTTAAGGAAAAATGTATGCACACAAATATTTGAAACACTCCTGAGGGGATGAAGCAGCACAGGAAGATCAGTCTGCTGTGAAAATGGCCCAAACAACCTGAATATAACAAGATCTTTAAAGAATATCCTCATCTTGCTGACTGCAACTCATGAGCAGCACAATTTGGCAACAGGTCTGAAGAAGAAAACCAGTGATGGCAACTGTGGAAACACCCCCAGATTGATGGTCTCCATGAAGCAAACATGGGCACGTTAGAATCCATTTCAGATGTAACACAGTCATCTTAAAGCACAATTGGCAGTAGACACAACATCCAGCCCAGCTCCAGCACGAGAATCAGCTGAAGGGCCCTCCTCCACCACCAACAGTGTACTGCAACAGTGCACTGACCAGGGCAACATTGCACCTCCCTGGCATGGACATACCTTCACCACACTGGGCTCAAGTTTCACACCTTACCACATTTACTTAAGGCATCACTTTAAAATAACAAAGCAACAGGAAGGAGGAGGGCAGTTAGCAACTGCCTTCTAATTACCATAGTAACTACAATTTTGAGCATTAAGTGGGATATCACTACTAAGATGGGGATGTAGCAGGATGCTCTGCCTGGAGTGGGGGCAAAACAACTTGAACAATACCCTATTTGCAAAGCCATGACTGGTGAATGGAGAAGGGGGGGGGATGTCATGCAGCTTTTTTGTGTTGAAGAAATGCTGAAACCAGCCTGACTCATCAGTCCCAAAGTTAAATATCCTGACAGTGAGGTGAAAATATGGCAGACCTGGTAAAGTACCTGAGATAAAGGAACCAACAGGTGATAGTACTGATAACTTATCTAAAGTTGCTGAGCTGACACAGCTGGCCCAGAAACACAACTGATAGTCAAACACTAGTATAAAAGCCCAGTCCCGCTTTTTAATGGCAGGGTCTTCTAACATATCCTTTCTTGGAGTACATGTGGAGATTCCTTCCTTGAGTGGGGATGCCCCCCATGGTTATTCCTTGAGGTTGAGCAAGAGATTTGCCCACAGTCATTGTTATAGGTAATATCAATCTCTACTTAATAATTATTTTAAAAAATAATTGCTTCAAAGATAGTGCACTATACTAGTTATAGTGTGATGATGCATTCCCTCTCCACCCTCAGGCCACACTATAATCTGAGAAATGCTCATTAGGCCTCGGCCTTGACAGCAGCACCTGGGCTGAGTTCCTCTTGAGTTTATCAGAAACACTGTCTGCTCCCAGAAACTGGTGCTGTTTAATGAGCTCCTGCTTTTTAACAAACAGCATTGGAAACTTATTTTTCCTGCCTGAATAACCATTCAAGTGGACTAACATTTCTGTTATTGAACTTTGAAATAAAGTTACGGCCCCAAATTGTGGCCAGGATAGAAAATTACTATGACTAAAGCTCACTCTCTTGAAGCCCTATAAACAGCAGTCCAAAGTGAGACCCTTTGAGCTCTCCTGGATCACAGCAGACTGTGACCAGCAACTTCCCTCTGAGTGAGGCCTCTCAGAGCCAGCAAACTCTCAAGTTTGCTATACTTGGAGGATCAGTGAATGCCAAAGACAGATCCCAGGTTGATACCCCTACTCCTCGAGGCTCAACCCTTAACCCACTGAGAAGATGCAAAGGCATCCAATGTATGTCACTGATTTCGAAGGGAACTTTTCATACGTATATACCTTGTACATATTATTAGGTCTGTGTGCGTGTGAGTGTGAATATGCTATAGCAAATGGACTAGGAATATTGCTCTCACACATGCTCAAGTACTTTAGATTTGTAGGTAAATTGGCTGGTGAGTTACTGTTCTGCTATAGCAAATTCTACACTAATTCTTAGTTAAATTAAGCTATCAATTAAGTGCTGTTAAAAACTTTGGGCCTAAACTGTCTGTCAATTCCGGGGCTCAGTTTAGCAAGGGGGTCTACTCTCAACTTTGTGACTCAACAGAAGAGTCTTCCTTATTCCTTTTTATCTTACCCCTTGGGTAACACAGGTTCCAAGCCAGAGGGAGTAGTCAGGGTGAGCATTTTGCATGTCAATCACTCTCTCTTTTGTACACTTTTGTTATTAATATTGCTGCTGTTACTGGTCATTTTCTTATCCCATCGCTGTTTCCAGTAAATTGTTCTTATCTCAGCCCTTCATCTTTACCTTTCCTGCCTCCAATTCTCCTCTACAGTAATCCACAAGGAGGAGGGGGGAAAATGAGGGGAGAGCAAGCAGCAGCATGGTTTTAGTGGGAGCACTAAATTGGAGAATACCATTCCTAAACCACAATACACTAATCACAAAGTTACTCAGGATTTCTCACAATGACAGGGCTGGGAAAAGACTGCAGGATACTGCTTCATGATGGCATGACTACTGTACATATACAATAAGTGTAGATATTACTGCTATGAAGTACCATGACATAAGCATGAGAAAAAAAGAATGCAGCAAAACAAACGTGTCTGTACGTGTTGTCTAAAGCATTTCACCACCTTTATTACGGCTTGAAAGGGAAAAAGTTTCCAAGAGTCAGATGTTCCTCAGAAGTGGTGCTGATTACTCAGTGTCTGTAATGTCCCAAGCCAACAACACCAAACCAGAGCTTATGGATCCTGGGAGGATTTCTGTCTCATCTTAGTTTTCTCTAGTAAATATGAAGAATATTGATGGCCAGAAGTAGATCTGCATCATTGGCAGAACATCAGAGGAGAAAGAAATCATATTATTGGTACGTTTTCATGTTTTACCAATAAAAGAAGATTGCTGGGAGTGGCCAGATGTTATAGATGAGTAATGCAATGGTTGGCTCTCACAGTTAAAGGATGAATATCGTGTGTATGTTAAGTTCTGTGGATGTATAATTATGTAATTGTAATATATCCTCCCATAGTCTTCTTTCCCCATCCCCTTGTAATAGCCCTGGTAATCAGGCATTTGGGGAGGGCTGACTTGTTACTAGAAGGTACAACATAATGACACCTGACTTCCAATCAAGATATAAAAAAGTAATATTCACCAATGGATGGCAGAGAAATAATTGACCGACAAGACTTTAGGAGGGGCTAAGGGTATAAAAAGCAGTTGCATCCATTTTGTAAATGAGCATATGGCTGCCAGTCACGGGGACTCCCAGCGCTGCTCTTTCTTCTTATTCAGTCTTTTGTTGTAGTTTTGTTGAGGTTTAAAAAACTTTTGAAATTCTATAAGTGAGCGTTGTTTCTCACAAATGGGGGTTAGTCTGGGATCTATAACCTTGTCCCTGTGACCCTAGATTTTGGATGAATGGCACGCCCCTGCCAAATTTGGTGGCTTAAACGACCTTTCCTGGGACCATCAGTGATTGTAGGTTGACACCCGGGAGACAACAAAGACTGGATAATGAAAGAGGGGGAAGAGAAAGAGCCACTCAAAAACTGCAGATCTAGAGGCTTGTGAGTATTTGCATGTGTGAGAGCCAAGAGTATGCTTGCAGTGTGAGTGAGGTAGTTCTGGGAACTGCTTAGGGTGAGTGTGAAACTTAGAAGATCCTCATAATTGCTTTGGCCAGATTATATGTCCGTAATGTGGTTGTGCAAATGCCAGCTCCAGGCAAGTAGCACACGGCATCTGGTCCTGGTTCGCTGGAGCTTACAGGATATTGGATGGTTGGACATATAAGGCGGGACGCATAGTAGAGGAAAGCGGGGACCCCACGGCCGGTAGGATGCGTGTGATAGAGCAATAGGAAAAAGCCAGCGGCGGGGACTATAAATGAAGGCAGATTCATGTAGACAGCATTTGGTAGTGCTAAGCGCAATAAAGCTCCGTTGCACACAGGCTCACTGCCCGCAGAAATTCAGGGAAGCCAAGCAGTAGAGCTCAGCAGGGCTGACCTGGTAGAAAGGTTTCCAGACTGGGGGATACCCGTTTGCGTGGAGACAGCACCAGTGGTGGGAAAGCCACTGCTCGGAGGGAACCATGTGTATCAGAGGGTACCCGGTTGTGCAGAGTTGCCAGACTGGGGG
>JAPFBE010000036.1:1018046-1082317 GCA_034336665.1 Luscinia megarhynchos
CAAGATTATATAGCCCTGCTGTGGGCAGCAACCCCATAGGCATGGTATGGTGGGGACAAAGTAAGCTATACTGGACCTCTATCGTTCCTCAGTTGTCTTTTCCTCCAAAATCCAACACAAAGACTAAAAGGGCAAAACCGAGGTTGGCCTTTGTTCTTGACATCAAGATATACCTGCTATGAGCAGCAACCCCATAGGCATGGTAAATGAGAGTAAAAGCGGTGCCAGACCTCTGTGATTCCCCTTTTGTCTGCCCCAATCAATTCATGTCACCAATTCCACCAACCATTGTGCATAAGGAAACTTGAAATTTTTATTCCCACTGTCCTCACCCATGTCAACAGATGCTATTATGACTGATCAAAAATTAAATTTTAACTCAAGAGAAAATAAAGAGTTAATTGTTTGAGCCAAATGACTTATGAAAAGGACAAGGGAGGTTTATTATAGATGAGTGTCCTAGGTTACAATGTAAAGATGTGCCCAAAAAGTATGTATTCTATCACCATCTTCATGAACTGTTGAAACCAGAAGCGGGCAGTGTTTTCCTTGCCTCCTTCCCGGATTATTTCCTGTTAATGGGCCCATCAATGCCTTGCTGCATGACTCATAGATAACTCCCTCCAGAAGCCATTTCTGTTTAATGGGCAATCAAGGACCCACCACATAACTCATAGAATGACATCAGCCAATTGTGAGATGCTCTGCCCAGGGGGGAGGAGGCAAGCATCCCCATCTGGATATAATCTGGGGTTTAGGACAGAAAAAGCAGCCCTTACAAACTGGTTTCCAGAGGACAAAAGCTACCAGACCTTTCTACAAGATCACTACTTCAACAAGACCACTTCATCTGGACTGCTACCACCACCATAACCAACGGGGTGTCAAGTTGTATTCTGACTCTGTCAGTGGTTTTCTTTTGTACTATTGCATGTTTGGTTTTTTTTAATTAAATTGCCTTTCTGATTTGGAGTCTCTCACTGGTTTTGCTTTCAAACCAGTACAATGAGTAATGCGATGGTTGGCTGTCACAATTAAAGTATGAATATTGTGTGTATGTTAAGTTTTGTGGATGCATAGTTATGTTATTGTGTAGTAGTCAATTTAGCTAAAATGGACTGGAAATTAGCCCAGGTTCCCTACACAGAGGGCATAAATCTAAGACCCTGGGAGGCAGGCTGTTACAAAGCAAGGCCTTAAACATAAGGTCAAGCCCCTGCCCTGCAGAGGCAAGAGGCTTTAGCCTAAAACTGTGAAACTTGTGGAGACATGTAAAGGCATGCCCAAACATGTTCCTAGTTCTCATTTGTAATTAGACCTTTTGCCCTCAGGTATCCTTATGTATTGCTAAACTGACTCCTCCCCCTAGTCTTTGGATGCTGCCTCTTAGACTGCATAGTCACAGATAGATTAGAAAATTTTTTCAGGCACACCATCGTACCCATCCCATTTATTATATATCCCGCCACACTCTGACCTGGTCAAGCCAGAGAAGTTGTCATAAAGGAAAACTCCCCCCTACAGCAACATTATTGTAATATATCCTCACATAGCCCTCTTTCCCCTCCCCTCTTGTAATAGCCCTGGTTATCAGGGCATTTGGAAGAGGCCGACTTCATTACTAGGAGTGCAGCATAATGACACCTGACCTCCAATCAAGATATAAAGTAATATCCACCAATGGACGGCAGAGAAATAATTGACTGACAAGACTTTGGGGAAGGGCTAAAAGGTATAAAAAAGCAGTGCATCCATTTTGTAAGCGAGCACGTGGCTGCTAGTCACAGGGACTCCTAGCACTGCTCTTCCTCATTTAGTGTTTTGTTGTAGTTTTAAAGGTCTAATAAACCTTTGAAATTCTAAAAGTGAGGGTCGTTTCTCACACAGGAGTACCAACACGAACATATAAACTAACATATACACTTCCACTTGTGTTAGCAAAGCATACTGAATACAGAAGTGAACACTATTAAAACCCACTGAGGTATTAGTTAAAATTATTATTCTGTCAATTCAATCTATAATGACCTAAAAACACCCCCAATCTACAGAAATCAATACTTTTCACTACCAGCAAAAAAAAAGTTCAAGGATTACTATTCTTAAATAAATATTATACAGAGGAACACAGAAATATCCAAATCGTCTTGCAAATAAAGAGACAGTATTTTTGTAAGAGAAAGAAATGTTAAGCTATTGTGCAAAGGCTGGTTACACATCAGAGCACCTCTCAAAAGCCGCGATGTGGAAGGGGACTGAACAGGGCATGTTTTCCACTAGTAGAGCAAGTTTTAATCACAAAAGTCAAGCAATATGACTAGGATTATTTAAAAAGTCAAAGCAATATGACTAGGATTATTTAAAAAATAAAAATTCTTAATCTCACAATTTCTATCTTTGCTATTATCCCAGTGTCTCTGCCTAATAGATGCTTCACATTTTTAGTATGTACTGCTGATGATTATCCTTGTTTTAATCAAAATCTGCCAGCTACATCCAAAAACATCCAACAGACTTGCCCTCAATTTCTTCATAAACATTCAAACTTCAGATGCAACAAATACCCTTATTCATACAGAAATTTCTGAAGGAGGAATCTAAATTTCCCCAAAATCAACTTTCACCAGTATTTAAAAAAAAGCAAAAACAAAGGGACAATTGCACCAAAATTGGAGAAGCCTAAATAACTTGCACCTAGGGCTTTATCTTTGTCCTCGTTTGAAGGACAGGTATCTGCCAATAAAGCAGAAGCTTCTCTTTGAAATGGAGAATGTAAACCCCCCTCCCTCCAGATTATTATAATTTACCGAGAATTAAAGGGGCTCTCAGGCAAAGATATGGGAATTAGGAATAACAATTCTTTACCAGGAAAAATTAAAAATAGAAATACAATATTACAAATAACAATCCCAAAAAAACACTGACAGAGTCAGAATACAACCCTGACAGCCTGTCAGTCAGTGTGTTGGTAGCAGTCCAATTAGATGGTGGCTACAGTCCTCCTGCAGTGGCAGATGTGGTTCAGCTGAAGCAGTGCTCCTATAGAAGGTGCAGTTTTTCCTCTGAAGGTCCAGAGATGATGTGGAAAGGTCTGGTTTTCCTCTGGAATCCAGTGGAAAGAAGATATCTTGCTGTCCAAAATCTCAGTTTTTATCTAGGTAGGAAAGGCTTGGCTCCTCCCCTGGCTGGAGCATGCAGCCCAATGAGATGATGTAATTTTATCAGTCATACAGTGGGACTTAATGGCTCAGCAGCAGATGATATCTTCCTGGAGGGAGGATGGGTTGTGGAAAAAGATAAAGATGATTGCCCACCTAGTCTTTAAAATGGCCCATTAGCAGATGGTATGTGCCACGGAGATAAGGAATCACTACCCCACCCGGCTTCAACAGATGGTGATAGAATACACATTTCTGGCCACATCAACTCAACACAGTCTTTCACCCAACCAAGGCAATCTTCAGACTACTAAAAACCTGGTTAGCAAAACCCACCTAACTCTGCTGATGTCAGAAGACAACATTCTGATTTGTCGATTCTGGAAAATCAAAGAGAATGAATGTCCTAGAAGATTCAGAGGGTTCAACCTTATACGTTTCAAACATCAATATCTACAAAATCACTACTGTCATCTTTTGATGCCTTTCTGCAAGAACACCACCATTTTAGATAGCAACCAGCTGAACTTCCACATGCAAAAAGAATAAAATCCTGATCCCTGTCCTAATTATAAGCCTGTTTGCAAGGACCTGCAAGATGCACTTTCGTTACCAGCACTTACCATTGACTGTAATGGAACCTTAGATAACACAGAAAATAACATGCAGTTAGTCTATAATCTGAGCACCACTCTCAGGATCATCAAAGCTAGAGGATCTTACTAGACCCTAACACAGACCAGACTTCAGCTATTGCCGGGAAATGAGAGGGGGAAGGAAAAAAAGGGGTAAAAATAAAAAAGCTGAACTCGTCCACATAGAAATATAATATATAGAAAATAGCAATTCTCTTTGAGGGGGACAGCCATCATGGGGAAAATGTGAGGAAGAGGGCAACAGCAAGTTCATTTTTTAAAAGTATGTTTCTTTGCTGAGTAATAGTGAAGAAAACTTCTTTCCTGTTGGATATTCTAAGGCGTGAATAAAAAAACTAAATACATATTCCTGTCATCTTTGATAGAAGGACCTAATTTCTTGTTCTCTGTCATAGAAAAGGCTTTTCTTATGCAAACTCTCACTGAAGAGGAAGTTGTAGCCAGGTGAGGGTCAGTCTTCTCCCAGGTGACCAGCAACACAACAAGAGGACACAGTCTTAAAAGGTACACCAGGGGAGGTTTAAGCTGAACAGGAGGAAGAAGTTCTTTACAGAAAAAAGTGATTGGGCATTGGAATGGGCTGCCCAGGGGAGGTGGTGGAGTTACCATCCCTGGAGGTGTTTAAGAAGACTGGATGTGGCACTTAGTGTCACGGTTTATGACAAGTCGGTGTTAGGTCATAGGTTGGACTCTATGATCTCAAAGGTCGTTTTCATCCTAGTTGATTCTGTGAAAAACTACCAAAGTAGAAGAGAGAATGTATTCCCATCACTCAGCACACCACATGCTGTCCTGAACTGACTCAGTATCTTGGGTCAGGAAACAGAGAAAACCACAATGGCTCATAGGTGGGCCCTGGTGCTTGCACAGCCATGCACACACTACTTCCTCTTGCTACAGGAGGAAAGAAAGCACCTTCATTTCCAAGTCCTCTGCTCTCTTATTTTCTAGCCTAAGGAGAGAAAAGAACATACTAGCAAGTCAATACACAGTATAATTGCTGTTTTATTCCATCACTGCTACATTCAGTGGTGAAGAACCATCACTATTGCAAATTTCTTCATACCTGTTTCTCAACAAAGAAAACCAGAAAAGGTAAAGCCCTTGGTATTTTTTCTCTCCTAGGGTTTCCTTAGTAGCATTCAGTGAAAGGGCACTACAGTGTTTACAACTCCCAACAAAGAAGCAGCTAGCAGAACTACAGCCTGGTCACACCCTGCAACAAATATTCAGACATAATTATACACTGCATTAACTAGGAGGCTTGTAAAAAACATTAACTAGTTCTTCACAAAAGGAAAGGTTTTTCTAGCTGAGGAAAAAAACAAAAAACAAACCGGGTTTTTCAGGGACGAAAATAATTACCCTCTGCAACCAGAAAACATCCTTCCTGAAGTCACTTGCAGGTGAAGGATGGCTGATCAGAGTTTGGGGAGAAAATATCATGACAAGAGTCTTAGTTCGTGTTTGGGACTGGTTGTATATTCAAATCAAGGTTCAATCCATAGCACAGGTAGAACCCAAACAGTTTATTCTGTTAAAATCAAGTTTCAGCTCATATCTAATACAGCACAACTGCAAGCTGTCACCACAGAAACAGTACCGAGAACTGAAGCTGTAAGAGATCATTTTTTATTTATCTGCCAACTCTGGACTGCTCCTTCTGTTGTCACAATCATTGTTAGGATCTTTTTCTAGCTTTTAAACAAGGTGGGTTTTATTAATTTCTTTTGAGACTAAACCTCATCTTGACCTGCTTCAGTCAGAAAACTTGATTTTACCCCCGGATTTTCCTACTTTAATTTGAGCATTATTTTTCTCATGTTCACAACTTCTCAAATTGGTGTCACATGTAAATTCACTTATTCTTGTTATGTTGCCCTAGAATTTTTCCATGAGGTCCGGTCTATCCAATCTACACCAAAATGATACCAAACTATCCAAAATAGATGAAGGATTTAACAATCTTTACAACTTCAAACATAATACACGCTAGAAAGAAGCAGATAAATCAAGTGCCCTCCACCCAATTGTATCAAAGTCATCCAAGCTGTTCTTGTGTGTTTAGCATAAAAACTATTAAGAAACTAACTTGGGGGTCGAGAAAGAAATTTCATTATGCTTTTTTAAAGATACCAAAGAGACAAGTTACGTATGATATCAAATTGCCGAAAATACTGAATTAAATGTGATGAGAATTATTTTCTTTCCAACAGAAGTGGGGGTGAACCACACTTAGACTTCTCCTAGACCCACAGTCACTGCTCCAGCTCCCCATCTTTACCTTTTTCTGCATGTCTGGACTTATATGTTGTTTGGCTGCCATGTGTTTTCTGTCTCTGGAAGGAGGTTCGCACTCTCCTCTACCATTTCTTTCCAAACCAGAGTAGCCTATAATAAAACTTAAGAATCTGAAAAGAACTGTTTGGGTTTTTAAGTTTGAAAAATCTGAATTAGCAAATAATTTTTTCTTAAAAACTTCCTTCCTATTGATAGACCCTTAAGAAACTTTTTTTCACAGGAATTTATTAAGTCTTTTTTTTAAAGCTTACATCTCCTTTTAAGTATATTTTTTGTATTCTACAGGATCATTCATTTCCATGCTGTACTAAACTAACAGCCCTTGACCTCACAGACATATTTTTGACTCTATATGCAGTGCAAGCGCTTAACATTAAAAATGCCTAAGTAGAAAGTCTGTTTTCTAAAAACATGCCAAGAAGATGAGTCACCTATTTCACCATCAATCTATAAGACCAAGCACTCTGCTGCAAGATCAAGTTATTAATTTTGAAAGAAAAGGGACTTATACTCCTCATATCTTGGCTTATTTATATTAATTGCAGCACCTCACCCTTAGAATTCTGAGACTGAATCTGGAATATATGCTTTGCTAACTATGGTGTTCAATTCCATCAACAGTATTAAAATATTACAAGTATCAGCCTTAGAGATCATATAACACCTCAGCCTAAATTATCCTACATGCTGTATGTACATTAAACCATAATTTGCAATCCACACAATTCCAAGATAGAACATACACGACTTGGCCACTTTTATCAATATCAGACAATTAAATGCTTGATCTGTTTCTTTCCTTACAGAACTGCCAAATTATAGCCTTCATTTCAGCTAGAGCAAAGACAGACAATTACTCATTATTTGCAATAACAAAAGTTATTTGGATTTGAAATATGCATCTTATTGCATTTTCACAGCACTTTAAACACACATCCCAAATCCATCCACTTCTCTGCCTATCAAGAATTACTGTTACCACCACCCCTACCACTAAATTCAATGCGTTAATCCACCTCGTTCTCAAAAAGCATGTTAGAGCATCACGACCTTGAGTTTGAAAGACTACAGACTTGACTATATCAAGTAGCTTAACCTGAGAGAAGAAGAAAGCTTTTGAGGAAGATGCATGAAAGCATATAAATACCTGAAGGGAAGGTGCAAAAAAACAGAGCCATGCTCTTTTCAGCAGTACCCTGTGGCAGTGAATATTGCAGCTTTTTCTAAAAGATGCAATCTGAAACCAACCAGCCTGTTAAGCAGGCAGGTACCTGGAGTGAAAATCCCAGCTCATCTATTGGACCTTAAGTGCTGATGTATCATTGGTCAAGAAAGTGAATGACAGAAATTGTAACCAACCACCTGTGTGAGCCCGGGGAAAGATCAAGCACCCTATTTAAGCATGCTCACAAAGAATAAAAGAAGCCTAGAATCTTGATACAGTGAACTATGAGTGTCGTGTCTTTGTCTCGGACCAGACACCCCCAACCCAACAGATGAAAAACAGAAACTACTGTAACAATGTAACAGTACCAAGTGACAAGACCAGAGGCAGTGGACACAAGTTTTTATGATTAAAAACCACAATTCAGTTAACACTTGAAACCAAATAGAGGGAAACTAAAGGGTTTTCAGAAGCCATATGCTTCATTCTATATTATTATATCCCTCATCCTCAAAACACTTAACAAAACAAATACAGTTGAAAACAGCAAATTATTTTCTTTGCTCATCCCTACTTCCAAGAACAGTATTTTGGTCATAAGAAATACAACTGAAATGTTCTAGATGAAGCCTATACCACACAGAATAAAATTGCAGAAAAACTTCCTCTCTCTACAGCTAACCATTAAAAATGTTTAGGAATATGATCATGGCTATTGAATTTAAATTTTACACCTAAGGCTATGTGACAGATTAAGATGGGTCCTTCCCCCTCCATTAAACCAGGTTAAAAAAAGTACAACCTAATAATTTAAATTTGGAGGTTAAGAAAGTGTGTTTTCTCCGTTTAACTTTGGATTCAAATAGTGAATGATCCTGTAACACAAATTCCACTGAATCTGCATCTTTTGCAGATCTGTAATAACCAGTGGTTCCTGTACAATAAAGCAAAAAAACCCACCCCAACCATAAAGTTTACAATATAAATATTACTTTGAGCAAACTTAAAGTGTTGAGAAAGATCAAAGATTTCTCAATATGGAAAACATTTCATCATTTTTAATGCAAAATGCTACACACATCCCGGTTAAGAACTCCTCTAAGCTCATCTTATTAGAAGACTGATTTAAGAAGCTGGGGAGGGAGGGGAAAAAAGCTTGGCAATTTTACCTTCAAAAGAAGCCAGTGTCTTGCAGCTTTCACAAAGACAGCTGAACAAAAAACCAAAAATTCAAGAGAAGTGCAAGTAAAAACAACTCCAAGGGAGCTGAGCAAAGTTGTTCACATAAGCTATCTTCCAAGCTTTAGTCTAGATGGAACACAAATAAAACAATATGCTCAGCAAAATAATTATGCTATAGTAAAAGCAAGCTGAGCAAGCCATGAGATCTTAGGCATCAGACTGTATCACTGCTAATCTGTCTTTAGTCACTGTTTACTCTTTGCAGCATTGCAAAGTGAGTGGGAAAAAAAGGGCCAAGGTACCCACACTTGAAACAGCCTGCAGGAGCCCCCAGGCAGATGGGTAGTTCCAACAAAATCCCAGTTTGGAAGGCCAAAATTAAAGAGTATGTACTTTCACGTCAGAGCAAAACAGAGAAACCCTCTGTATTATTTTTGTAAAATATGAATCTGAGGCAATTGCAAAGGAGCTACTTCACAACCTTTCATCCTGGTGCTCACTTTAATGAGCATAACCTGAATAGGAAAGTTATATTAAAAACAGTACAAGTCAAAACTAGGTCTCTGAGAAGCAGAGGACATAATGGGCTACAAACAAGCAGACTGTATTAGAAAAAAACAACTATAAATTCAACAAAAGCTCAGGAAGAATAACAACACATTTCCTCTAGCACCTTCCATTCAATAATTTTGAAGGATACAAATACAACACTAAGTTTCTTTAATCTGTTATCTTACAAAGGGGATAAGTCACTTGGCTTCTCTTTTACCAAGGTCATATGAAGCTTTTGCAAAGTCAGGCACAGAAAACAGGTCCTCAGAGTCCTGCTCATGTGCTGTAAGCAAATAAGAGACAAAGATAAATTTAAAAAATTATTAAAATATATTAGTTTCTATTCCTAGTCTTTCATGAAGTACCTATTCAAGTACTGGTACTAAACATCACTGAAATTGCAAGTAAATATTACTGTCATCAGTAATACTATGAATGGTAATTATTAGCGATATATTAACAGTCCATGATACATAAATTTCTCAAGCACTATTAATCAGCATAGTATTCTGCTACAATCAGTATCACTAGGGGGACACCAACAAATGTAAAACATATCAAGAAATGGCATTCTATGAGGAAAGCATCACACAGAAATCCAAGAAAGAAATGTAAAAGCACCAAATATCTGCTCCTAATTTCTATAAAAGGTGGTTTAAAAATTTAAAAAACTAAAAAAGTAAAACAAACAAAAAAAAACCAAAAAAAACCAAACCACCACAAAAAAAACCAACTAAAAAACCATACACACGCTCCTGATAACACAAGATTTTTTTGGTTGGGTTTTCCCTTAACTTCCTTAGATTTTAGTGGTGAGTCTGTAACTCCAAAGTCCTCCTAAATTGTCAAATCCTTTTTGCAATTCATGGCACCAGGAGTTTTTTGAGGACTGGCAAAAACAATGCAAGTGAAACAGTCTAAATTTCTGAATTTCCATGCCTTTGTTTCTATTACTATAAACACTTTTAAAAAAAAATCAACATACTGATAAAACTGCAACTAGAACAGTTTGCCCCATTCCCCTCCTCCTACCTCCTTTAAATTGCTGAGATTATAAACACAGTTGCCTCCTTTTCCACAAAACTGATTTACATTAGTTAATCCAGTTTCTCAGTGTAACCTTCAGGAGTCACAAAAAATCATTAATGCTATGAAATAATTCAGCCTTGCTTGCTTTCAAGTTACCTAGTGTAAGGTTAAAAATATATTCTTCAAACAAGTAAGATCAAACCACAGCAAAAAGATCAGGCCAAGGTATCAATATTGAGGGAATTACTAAAAGGCCCTAGTAAATACTAAAAGAGCAAAGCCTCAGAAGGCTGAATTGCTACCATTTGTTGTGAAGGGCTGTGTTTCAATGGCAAATGCTACTTCCCCTCCTTTCTCCTTCCCTCACATCCAGCTGTAATTTCTATTCTTGAAAACAGCTGCTCTCAGACCAGAATAGTCCCTCCATTTTTATCAGGCACTACCCCAGAGACTCACACCTTGATCTGCTGCTGGATTATAAGTATTCAGTATTCACTCAAATTGAGATTACTAAAAACAGATTACTGCTTGATAGCTAGAAACAAAGCAGGCTGGCCCTCATGAGCTTCCCCTTACATAGCTCCACACCAAACCCAAAGTTTCTGTTCCACTAGACCACATGTTCCTTTGAAGCTAACCAAGGGAGCTCTGCATGTCCATGCACCAAGCTCAAAGGTGCACCAGGTCCCTTTCTCTACACCAGTTTCTTGCAGAAGGGTTTCTACCAGCTCACTTTTCTGCTATAATTTTCTTCAGCAACAATAGCAGACACAGAAGAGTTTTTCTTTTTGTTTTTAATTGAAAAAAAAGACAGTCCAATAACAAAGCCCTTCACCGACTTGCATTTCTCAACTAGCACACATAGTTGGGGGTGAGGGAAAGACTAAGTAGAAATGGTTAACAGAAATAACAGTTAATTCATTGTCATGTCCTCGAGTAACCTAGTGTTGCTGCCAATGTTACCATCAGTGAATTCTGTAGCTGTGACCGTGACACAGTTGCCCTACCGCACCAGTGAGGGAGCACTGGGGAAGGAGACAGAGAAATAAAACGTGAAAGTAACACCCTACACAAAACACAAATCAATAGTTATTCACCCACTTGTTCCCTTCCCATGCTGTCAGCCCTCCTTTGGTCCAACTCAAGATTAGAAAAGACCTAAAGACGCCTCCCTTCACCAGATACACTTCGAAAGGTCCACTGCACCCCCCGCCCTTTCTTCACACCCGCAAGCCCAAGGAACCAGAAGCACAAATCCTTCAGGAGAGAACCCCCCCAGCTGTAACGAGATGAGAAATAAGGAGAAGGGGGTGCAAGTCCTCCTCTCCAGAATAGAAAAGTGCAGAAAATTAATCCACCTCTCCCGACACCCACCAGGTGGCCTTCCCCTCCCACACGAACCCGGACTGGGGCAGAAGCTACCCGCAACCGCAGCCTACTCAACGGCCCCTAACCGCGCCCCCGGAAGGAATGGGGGGAAAGGTGACAATCTAGAGCAGAGCGAAGCTTCCCTCGGACGGCCGCCAGCATAAGTAGGGCAGAGCAACCTCCCCTCACGCTACTACACTCATTTCCCCCCGCAGCTGGGAAGGGGCAGTAGGCCCCGGCGGGGAGGGGCAGTCCCAACAGACACCCGTCACCAGACAAAGCTCACACCAGAATGAGGAACCGGCCCTAGGCAGCGGGCCTGTCCCAGGGCCTCAGACCGCGGAGGGTCCGACAACCGCCCCCGGAACGTTAAGATGGGAAGAGGCACCAGACCTCCCTTGGGCGCGCGAGTTCACCGCAGTCACCGCGCGCATGGGGCAGGCAGCGAAGAAGAGGGGAGCAGGTGCGCGCGCATTCCCGTCCATCCGTCCCCCCTCCCGGCAGGGAGGCAGCCCCAACCCCCTACGCGATACCTGCCCAATGTGCTCACAAAGCAGCAGAGGCGCTCACCACCGTCACGTGACCACTTGCCTAGCTCCCCTCCTTCCCCACGCACACGCACGGCCGCTCCCCCCACCACGCGATATCACGTGACATCATATAGCACACTCCTCACCAGCCCTTCCCGCCTACCCTGGCACGTATATGACCGGGGCTTCGCCCCCTCCCCTCCAAACGCCTGCGCAGCGGGGGGGTTGGTTAAACCTCTTCAAAGCTGCGCTGAGGGGAGGTGGTATATAGTGCATCTCTGTGAGGGGTCTTCGGTCTTCCCTACATTGGCTCGTTGCTGTTGCTGGCTGCTCCGCGGACGGCTCTGAGGGGAAAACCCCAACTGTTCCTGGGGTCGCTCCATGGAGGGTTGATGCACCGGCGGAGCCACTGGGAAGAGGCATCTGCGGGGACAGGCAGCCCCACCTTAGCTCTCTCAGGCCGTGCGGAGACAAAGACTTAGCACCCTAGGAAGCAGCCTGGGCCCTGATGGGATGGGTTTAGGAACGGGGTGAACGTTCAGAATCATGGTTCAGTACCTCTCACTGCTCAAAGGAACAGTTCGAACTAGGAGCTCTGGGTTTTTAGGCTTTACTTCTTTTTAAAATGTGGGCTTTATTTTTCTGCTCTCCAGTATTTTGGTAGGAGTTATGTCATAAGTTAAAAGCTCATTCAGATTGCCAATTGTGTTTGTCAGGAAAATTAATCCATTATGTCAGATATTTATGTCCAAAAAGGAGACAGAGGAGTCCTGTAACTTTATTAAAATAAAAGAAGAGGCCATGGGGCATTTCTCATGGGGTTGCTCAAATTGCTGGAGGATGTAGCCTCCTTTTTTATCCTAGTTTCCCAGCCTCATTTCCCGCTCTCTTTCCCCCACTGACTGAGGGTGCTTGAGAGGGTACAGACTTCCCAAATCACCTAATAATTAAGACCCCCTTCTAATGTGCCTCCCCCTTCTTTTTCTTTCTATCTCTGTTCTTTTCCCTAAGTCGAGGAATTTAGTATGGCCTTGAGTGAGCAGCAGCCTATATCAATTAGTGGAATTGCTCTGGAATTTGTGGTCCCCCCATTGCTTTTCACCTATCACTATCTGGCTTTATCTCAGCTGGCCCACAGTTTGTTTGTAAAGATACATCTCTCTCATTCCTTTCAAACCCCCTCTTCTTATTTTGTAAATAATTGTCTTTTTTTTCTTCTTCCTGAATTTTTCTTTTTTTTGTGATTATTTACAGTGACCTCATTTTCTGTCCTTTTGTAGACATTTCTGGCTCAGTAGGCATGGCTACTACTTGCATACCCTTGATCACATGCTGAATGAGCTGCACTAGACAAGTTATCATGCATGGTAAAAAGATTAGAGTTGCTATAGCACATAAGAGGAAAAAACAGCCTTGGTTTAACCTGTAGTCCATGAAAAGCGTCCATCTTTTTTCTCATGCATTTAATGTTTGGACTGGTACATGAGCTTTCTTTTTTTTTTTTTTAATGTCTTACTACTTTTCTGTTCTCATCTATTTGCAAACAGATATTTGAGTCATTTAATTTTTTCACTAACTTCTGCTAATAGATCATATACTTTGATTCCTAACTGATTTTCCTGAACTTGTGGTAGTGAAAAAGAACAATTGTGTCATATACCCTGTATAATATATCCCTGACTAGTTTGGAGGTAACCTGCAATAAGCATGTTCATCACAAATCCAGTAATGTCCTTTCAAAGCACAGGTTCCATTGGCAAAGAGGCTTTTCCATTTTTCATAATCACTTGGTAGGTCAAAATACAACTTGCTTCCTGGGCCTAATGGTCCTCCAACAGTAGTTGCCCTACCATAAGAATCTCAATATTTACAATTCCAAGCTCCCACATGGGGTTTCCACCTACAGTTACAACCCAGATCTGTTTTGTTAGATCTGGACCTGAAATTATTAAAAAGGGTTCAAGTTCTCTTCCGGTGTTGCCACTTCCACTGATAGTCATGGACACCATGTGTCCTACTTGTGGAATTATCTCAGGGGCAGCTTAAAAATAAGTGGTAAAAAAATATGTCTCTTCCCCACTGCTTTAGAGTCTTCACAATCCCTTTAGTAATTATGGTGCAAACACCTTACCCAGCTACCATTAGCGAGCTTAACATGCATTTGATTCCATCTGCCTCGATATTTGAAACAATCGTAGACAGGGCAGTTAGGGGTTCAACAATCTAAACACAAATATAAAGTCCAATCACAAATATTTTTTCATGTATATGCCCCCTTGTTTATTTAAACAATAAATGCCTTATCAGAAAAATGAAGTTGCCATGGACTTCCTTCCTCATCCCAAAATCCTATACCATTATGGACTTGACTGAGGGTGCTAACCTACCATTTAGGTTCAACTGGGCTGGCCACCCATGGCCAATCTTCAGATCCCTTGGCCTATCCGCAGAACCAACAATTGCTAAGGTTAAAGGTTTTTGTTACTTTTCCTAGGACTGAAAAACCAACACTCCTACCTCTAGCCTGAATCTAACTGACGATATAAAAGTAGGATTATTAATATTAAGAAAAACATTCTAATGGTGTAATCTAATGTCCTGGTTTGAATGACAGGTATCTGCCAATAAAAGCAGAAGCTTCCCTTTGAAATGGAGAATGTAAAACCCGTCCCTCCAAATTATTGTAATTTTGAAATTAAGGGGCTCTCAGGAAAAGATATGGGAACGAGGAATAACAGTTCATTACAAGGAATGGTGGGTAGAGGGAACATTTCCTTTAAACATCCACCCCAGCACTGGCAGTCGGGGTGCCAGGAGAAAACTGTGCTTCCATGCCAATCACCTCTGAGGCAGCTTGAACTCCTTCATAGGCAGCCAAGATTTCCTTCTCTCTGGAATTGGCTTCGGACCCTCTGTAACTTCTGCTCCAGAATCCCAGAGGTCTACCTCGAGTCTCCCCAGGCACCTTCTGCCAAAGGCTCCAGGACAGACCATGGTTACCAGTTGCAGAGTAAAGCACATTCTTTACCTCTGGTCGGTCCTGACAGGTCCAAGGGATACCCGCATGAGCAATCTCCTGTTTGAGAGTGGGGCGAGGGCCTGATGTTGTTCAGGGCACCAGTGGAAATCGTTCTTCTTCTTGCGGGGTGACCAGGTGAGAGGAGCTCACAATCTGGCTGTACTCAGGGATGTGCATTCTCCAAAACCTATGGAACCTAGGAAAGCTTGTGTTTCCTTCTTGCTGGTTGGTGGAGACATTGCAGTGATCTTATTGATGACCTCAGTGGGGACCTGGTGCCATCCGTCTTGCCACTTCACTCCCAGGAACTGGATCTCTCGGGCAGGTCCTTTGACTTTGCTCTTTTTAATGGCAAAACCGGCTCCCAGCAAAATCTGGATGATCTTCTCTCCCTTCTCAAATACCTCCATTGCCGTGTTCCCCCACACAATGATGTCATCGATGTACTGCAGATGTTCTGGAGCCTCACCCTTTTCCAGTGCAGCCTGGATCAGTCCGTGGCAGATGGTGGGGCTGTGTTTCCACCCCTGGGGCAGTCGGTTCTAGGTGTACTGCACGCCCCTCCAGGTGAAAAGCAAACGGAGGCCTGCACTCTGCTGTCAAAGGAATGGAGTAAAATGCATTTGCAATGTCAATGGTGGCATACCACCTTGCTGCCTTGGACTCCAGCTCATACTGGAGTTCCAGCATGTCCGACGCGGCAGCTCAGCGGTGGAGTCACTTCATTCAAGGCATGATAGTTCACAGTTAATCTCCATTCTCCATCAGATTTGCGCACAGGCCAGATGGGGCTGTTGAAGGGTGGGATGGGTTTTGCTGACCAGCCCTTGTCTCTCCAGCTCACGGATCATCTTGTGGACAGATCACAGCATCTCGATTCGATCCAGTACTGCTGGGCAGTGCACTGTCGATGGGATGCAATTGGTACCTGTTGCTCTGTCACTTTCAGGAGTCCGTCTGCAGATCGTGTTTTCTGATAGTCCTGTCAAGGTGTTGAATTTCTTAATGCCCTCTGCCACTACAGCAGCTATTCCAAAAGCCCACCTGAGTCCCTTTGGGTCTTTGTAGTAGCCATTCCTGAGGAAGTCTATGCCTAGAATGCGTGGAACCTCTTGGGCCAGTCACAATAGGATGTTTCTGCCACCCCTTCCCCAGTCAGGCTCTCCTCAGGTTCCAACGAGTCAATTGCTGCGATGCCCTCCGTTATCCTCAACAATGGAAACAGGTTCTTCCCGCACATGTTTGGATGGTATTATGGTATACTGTGAACCAGTATCAACTAACACTCTATGTTTCTGTGACCCTGATATGCCAGGCCATCAGATCCACACTATCCAATAGAATTGTGTCATCCCATACCTCTCTCTGCCTAGAGGCAGGGGCCCCTCTAGCCCTGGTTATTATTTCCTTCCTGAGCATACGTGGTAGAGGTTACTTCAAGTGGGTCTGACAGGTTATCTTCCTCCCTTCTGTAATATCCTGCACCTTGGTTATGGGAGATCGAGGCTACCTTCACTTTAATAGAACTCCCTTGGTTAGTGCTTCTCTCCCTGAGTTCATGCACCCATGCTGCCAGTACAGAAGTGGGTTTCCCATCCCATTTTCCCGGGTCTTCCCCATGGTCACAGAGAAAGAACCACAGGTCAGCTCGTGGGGTGTACCCTCTCTCCCTAGCTGAGGGGTGTTAGGCTCTAAATTTGGGGCCTGTAACATGAGTCTACATTGGGCCATTGATCATACTCTCAAAATTTCTGAGCTTGTTGGCAACAGAACCCACTGTCTCTTGGTTGTTATCAGCATTAATCATTGCAATAAAAGTGGTATATTGAGATGGCCCCAGGGTTGCCAGATTCCACAACATCTGCCATGTGCACCTGACCTTTTCAGGGTCATTGTCATGCTGTCCACCTCTCCAATAGAGTACCTCTAATATCACCACTTCTCTCAGCTGCTGGATCCCTTCCTCAAGGGGCTTCCAGTGCATTCTATGGTGGTGCTCCTGCATTCTCTCTCTGTGGACAAACCTCTCTCTCAAACTCATTAAAAGCCGTTCCCAGAGGGGAAAGGGGAATGGCTCCCTTTTGAATATCTGGTCCACACCTGAGTCCTGGGTCAAGGGTCCCAAATTCCTGGCCTCACTACCATGCAGTTGTACGCCTGTTCCCATAAGGTCCCAGACCCAGAGTAACCAAGTTGTAAAAGCCTCACGGCCCTGTCGTAAAATGTCTTTTTGCAGATTACGGAGACTTTCGTACGAGAGGGACTCGGTGATGATCTCAACCTCTGGCTCCCCTGCTGCTTGCGAGGGCCCTCCTTGCTGATCCTTATAATCTAGGTGCTTTGTTTTCATTTTAGATTTTCTACTTTCCACAGGGGCGACTGCTGCTGGCTGTGACTGCTCCTGCGGTTCAGCTGGAACCTGGGCAGATGTAACATCTATGGGTTCCACTGCAGCACCATCCCAATCTCCCTCTTTAGGGCAGGGGGAGGGTTCCTCACCAGCTAGGGGAAAGTGCTCCTTCAGCATCTCGCCCATCTCATGTATCTCCTTCACTAGAACCCCCACCCAGTCCGGATAGTTCCTTTTTGCAGTGGGCTGTGGGGCAGGATCAGGCTCTGGGGCAGCATCCCTAGTCCCTGGGGCAGGGTCAGGCTCTGGGGCAGCATCTCTAATTTCTGGGGTAGGATCAGGCTCTGGGGCAGCATCTCTAGTCTCTGGGGTAGGATCAGGCTCTGTGGCAGCATCCCTAGTTTCTGGGGCAGGGTCAGGCTCTGGGGCAGCATCTCTAGTTTCTGGGGTAGGATCAGGCTCTGGGGCAACAGCTCTAGTTTCTAGGGTAGGGTCAGGCTCTGGGACAGCCCCTCTATGTACTGGGGTAGGTATCAGGGTTGTTATCCAATCCAACATTCCCTTGTCTCTGAATGCTGAACAGAAGAGGCCTATCAGCAACACCAGGCGCTGTGTGATATCATTAGCGTTCAGAGGAGATCCGAACCCTTCAAAACCTGGTGGGGTAGACTCAAAAATCTGGATGAAGGTTTGGGAGAAAATTTGCCCTGGTGTCACTTCCTCACAGTAGGTGCCATTGTTAAAGATACCCCAAAAACATACAGTTAGTGCGTGATAGCCCTGAATCCATGTACCTGCCTTCAAAAGGAAGTTAAAAATCCACGAATTCCTCACCTTATTGACCCATAAAGCAAACTGGATAACAGACACAGTAGCTTTAGTTATAGGGCCCATTTTTAGATAAGGGTCTGCAAATGGGAGAAATATAGCCACGACCACGTGACACCGGAACCAGGGTAAACTAGACCACATGATGCCACCTAATGAGGTTTCTATATCCATCACACAAAAATTAGGTTATTCAAGAATTGTTATTCCTTTTATCTCTCGATGCCCTCGAGCCCCACATTGGGCACCAAAATCTCTCCTGGTTTGAAGGACAGGTATCTGCCAATAAAAGCAGAAGCTTCTCTTTGAAATGGAGAATGTAAACCCCCTTCCTCCAAATTATTATAATTTTCAAATTAAGGGTCTCTCAGACAAAGATATGGGAATTAGGATTAACAGTTCGTTACTAGGAAAATTAAAATAGAAATGCAGTATTACGAAGAACAATCCCCAAAACACTGACAGAGTCAGAATACCACCTGACAGCCTGTCAGTCAGTCAGGGTGTTGGTAGCAGTCCAATTAAATGGTGGCTACAGTCCTCCTGCAGTGGCAGATGTGGTCCAGCTGAAGCAGTGCTCCTATAGAAGGTGCAGTTTTCCTCTGAAGGCCCAGGGATGGTGTAGAAAAGTCCGGCTTTCCTCTGGAATCCAGTGGAAAGAAGATATCTTGCTGTCCAAAATCTCAGTTTTTATCTAAGTAGGAAAGGCTCGGCTCCTCCCCCTGGCTGGAGCATCTCCCAATGAGATGATGTAATTTTATCAGTCATACAGTGGGACTTAATGGCTCAACAGCAGATGATATCTTCCTGGAGAGAGGATGGGTTGTGGAAAAAATAAAGATTATTGCCCCACCTCGTCTTAAAAATGGCCCATTAGCAGATGGTATGTGCCACAGAGATAACTACCCCACTCGGCTTCAACAGTTGATGATAGAATACACATTTCTGGCCACATCAACCCAACACCTCTAATTACCTAATCTAATCCTCACATTGTCATCCACAGCACCTGTGGTGAGTGTAGGCACAATAAGCACATAACATAAAACAATGACAGCAAGGATTTGCCCTCCAGTGACTGGAGATCTGAAAGGATGCATGCTCATACAGACTATTTCAGCAGACACCCTATGGATAGGCACATAGGTCTTCCACTGATGTCAATGCACTGGCTACTGCTGTGATCCACTCCTGCAGAGTGTCAGTCATGGCCTCCCATCCTTCTCCTCCAGCCAGGAAGTCCATATCTCTGGGGGCTTAGAGACTTTGACCTGGGTGTGATGGGTTCACCTGTATTCAGCTGTCTTGGCTGTTTCTCTGGTCAGTAACACCTGGAAAGGTCCACATCACTTAACCACCAGTGGTACTACTTTCCACTCCTTAACTAGGACCCAATCTCCTGGTTGGATGTTATGAACAGCAAAGTCCAAAGGCAGGGTCTGTGCCATCTGAGCTTCCTGTCGAAGAGGTTTCACAAGAGACAGTACCCTGGCCTCATATTGTTTTAAATATGTCACATATTTCTACCCCCCACTAGGTTGAGAATTACAAGGATAAGGAATTCCAAATATGAATTCAAAGGGAATATCTCCTCTGGGTCCCGCCCTTATTCTTGCCAAAGTCAGTAGCAAAAGCTGTACCCATGGCATTTTAATTTCTATCACCGTCTTCAAAAGGTGTTTATTTCTCCATTCATTCTTTCTACCTGACCCAAGCTCTGAGGGTGCCACAGGGTATGGAGGTTCCATTATATTCCTAAAGCAGTCATAATCCCTTGAAGGATCTTTCCTGCAAAATGAGTTTCCCTATCTGAGTCTATTGCTTTCATGGTCCCATATCTTGGGATTATTTGTTCCAAAAATACCTTAATAATTGATCCTGTAGTTGCTGAAACAGCTGGAAATGCTTCTGGCCACCGTGTTAGCTGATATAATATTACCAGCAGATATTTAAACCATCCCACTCAGGGCATTTCAGTCAAATCCACCTGACATCTTTGGAAAGGACATACAGCCCAAGACCTCCCTCCCCTGGCAGTTTTTTTTTGTAACCCTTTTATTGGCTTTAGCACAAATCAAGAAACCTTCAGTTGCTCACTTTGCCAGAGTTAAAAGACCCACAGCAGTGTACATTTTGATGAAGGCTTCTGCCAATCCTCGAGAGCCCCAATGACCTCCTTCATGGAGTTGTTTTAATATTTGTAGGGCCAGAGCTTTTGGTATTCACTGTTTATCATCCCTTGTAAACAAATTATCATCTTTTTTCTGCTCTGCTATTTTTACTTATCTCAAGCTCCTCTGATGGAAAAGAGTTTCTCTGGAAGCAGTGAGGTTACTGGGAGCAAGGGGAGGATCTTAGAGATTTCTGGCAACAGTGCAGCTGAGTCTCTTCATTAGCCAGTCCATGACCTATTGCCTACTCTGAGCACCCTGCCTGGTGTCCCCTAATGTGTATTATTGTTGCCACTTTTGGTAAATTCACCACCTCCAATAGGCAAGAAATTAAGTTCTCATGAGCTAACGTTTTTCTCCTGCAGATCAATAAATCTCTTTCTTCCCATAATTTCCCAAATACATGTATCACCCTATATGCATATTTAGAATCAGTAAAAAATATTCACTATCTTGTGCCGATATAATTTTTCTAAGCACCTACAGCTCCACTGCGAGCTGACCATGTGGGCAGTAACCTCCCCCCTTCCTCTAATTCCATTCCCTTAATGATAGTGTGTCGCAGTATGCTGAGATTCGCATGTAGTAACAGCAAGGACTTCTTTGAGCATGTGAGGCTAAAGAAGCATTTTATTGAAAAACCAAACCATATTTATACTGTGGCTCGCAAGTCTCGAACAGGACAGCGGTCCATTGGACAATAGGAGAAAACATCTCCTGTCACGTAGCATGAGAACTGTTTCTCAGTCAACACCAGGTGCTAATCTCTGTTTATTAATTCCTTTCTGTTTACCAGAAAGTTATCATCCTGGGAAAGGCCCAGGCCGGAGCTGATAAACTGTCTCAGCCTAGGAGAAGTTTTCCCAGCCTGAGAAAAGAGAAAAAGAGATCAGAACCAGAAAAAGCCCTAGCAAGCCCTGCCTGGGCCTTCAGTGGTGTCCACAAGTCTCCCTTTTAGTTTAAAAGAAAAGGAAAGATAAGAGTTTGGAGTCTTCCACAGGGCCCTTTGCAAAAAAGAACAAACACCACTCAGGAGATCTGTGGACACCTGAAGTGCCCAGGGAAATCTTCACACCTGGTGCTTTTCTTACAAACCTAATTCTAATATAATAACAAGAACTGGCCACCATTCACCAGATTTATATTTTCTAATACATTTCAAAGAACTCATCTAACAATGTTCAATGGCTTAAAACAGTTCCAGGAGAAACAGATGAATGCTCATCCTCTGCTTGTAGAGGGACCATCTGGCTGGTGATCAGCAAGTTGTTCAGCATTCAAAGGCTGTGCCTCGACTGCATTCTGTCTCTGATGTCACAGGTCAGGGCAGACATACCTTGAAGGCAGTCAGCGTACCCCAGTATCTGTTGAGATGCAAGCGTACCCACGACTCCAAATGATGAGTTCATGCATGCCTTCCCACTTGTTTGTGGTCAGGTCACATATAAAGACTTTTGCTTGAGGCATGCGTGTCTCATCTGCAGCCTGTAAGGAAGTAAAATGATTCACAGTAACAGGATTATTGGAATCTTCTGGCACAGTAAGGTGATTGATGGTGTACAAAGCTTTCTTCAACGGGCTGTGTGATGTTTCACAAGCCATTCCACTTTTCTGTTTTTCAAGAACACGTTTCAGAGTACCATGAGCGCGCTCGACAATGGCCTAACCTGTTGGAGAATGTGGAGTAACAAACTTATGTGAGACTCCCCACATCTGCAAAAACTGCCTCGAATTTTGGGAGATGTAAGCAGGGCCATTGTCAGTTTTCACAGCAGAAGGTATGCCCAAGATTGCAAAGGCCATTCTCCAATGGGCAATCACATCATGACCTTTCTCCCCCGTGTGAGCAGATGTCCACATGGCGGAAGAAAAGGTGTCAACAGACACATGCACATACTTAAAACTGCCAAATTCAGCAATGTGAGTTGTTGGGAAGGGTGAATTAGGAAAACCTTATAAATATGAGTGCTTAGTGAAAGATTTTGAAACCATAAGTGAAATAGAAATGATAGCAGTTTTTGACTGTGGGGCTGAGACCAACCATGTGAACGTTTAAAGCCTCTTTCCTTTTGTTTAGGTAATGCCAAATGCCACAAATACCAAAGAGCCAGCAGACATCCTGTTCCAAATATGGCAGGAAAGGTTTAGAGATAAGGTTTATAGATAAGAAAGCAGTAAAACATGGTAATATAGTGATTCCTATAGGTTGCATGCAAATAGTAGAAAATGTGTATCTTGTAGTAGATTGGTTAGTGGAAATTAGAATATTCAACATAGAAGAACACTTATTGTATTGTAAACGGAAAATCGCTCTCTCATCCTATCTTGCTCTCTTATTCTCTCTTACTCTCTCTCCCTCTCATACTTCTCTCTCTGTCCTGCTCTGAGTTGTGGCTGGCAGCCCTTAGCAGGACCCTTATACCCACGCCCTAACAATAAACTACAAACTTCAAGACCAGAATATAGAGAGCTCCTGAGTTTCTCCTGACGACCGTCCTCCCGACAATAACCCCCACAGTGAGTGGCATCTGTTTGCCAAAGATGCAGGGCTTTTAAACCTCTGGGGTTCACCCTCGCTGGTAAAGGTGCAGCAAGGCCATGACAAGCATCACAAGAATCAACAATGTCACGAGCCTCATTGGCTGTTAGATGAAATTGCTTTGGCAGGGTGTGTTAGTTTTACGTGGTAAGGGGGGTGGGTTCACTTCAGGGACGGCTCCATGAGGCTGGGGAGTGGGAGGGACTCTCCCGTCTCTGGGAGCTTCCCCTGTGAGCTTCTGGCACCAATCAGAGAGCTGATTTGGTGATGGACAGCTCGGGAAACCAATGAAAAAGTTATTTCGCTTTCACAAATCACAGTTGGATCGAGTTAAATTCTCTCTTTTGGTTTCCGGTCTCTGGAGGTGTGGGGGTCCCTGGCTGGGGGCTCCAGCCTGGCTCCGGGCTCGGTCTGGGGTCCGGCCTGTCACCCCAGCTCTGCAGAGGGCCCGGCTCGGGACCCTGGCCCCGGGCTCGGTGGACGGCCCAGCCCGGCACTGGCTCTGAGGGGAGCCCCTGGCTTGGGGGCCCCAGGCTCCGCATGGCCCTTCCACCCCCGGCTCTGCATGGCTCCAGCACCAGGCGCATGGCTCCACCACTGGGCACATGGCCCTGGCCCTGCTGGCCGAGCTCGGCTCACCTTTCCACGTGGCAGAGGAGGACTCCAGCTGCCCACTTTTGTTTCTTTGTCATCTGGATACAATTGTAACTTCTTTATGCCTGGATGGAGTCCTGGACCTCCTGAGTTCCCCTGAATGAGAAGAAATGAAGCATGGAGACTACAGAAGTCAGCGGGATGAAGACAAAGTTCCTGGTGGGAAGAGATTGAAAAGATGCAAGTAGCTGAAAACCTTTTTTGTGGGCTGTGGGGATTGTGACTTCACTAAAGTTCCTTTAAACTGTGGAAAATACATGGGGGGGTTGAAATATTTGAGAAAAGAATCCTTTGCCCCGAGGGAATGGGGGTCTCTGTTCTGGAACTGGAATATGAACAGAGACATTTGATAGAGAAGCCAATTAAGAGAATTCTGTTTTTTAGCAGCATGCCTTTAGAGGTGGTACCCCATGTGTTCATCGTAACCCATAACATGGCTCTGGAAGAACTGTGTAAATGGGAGGAAAATTCATAGTTCTGTGGGTCTCGGTTGGACGCAGACTGTGAAGGTGAAGACACCCCCTAAGCCATAACCAGAAAAGGGACTTTTCTCTCTGAAGAAAACTGAACTGATTATTTGAGTGTATAACTGACTGAAGTGTTCTCCCTGTATATTTTTGGTAAGAAATGTGGAATGAAGGGGAGGAGGGAACAATCTAGGAATTTTATCCTGAATTCTAATTCTTTTTTGTATTATTAATAAATTTCTTCTTGTTCCTTTTTAAGTTTTAAGCCTGCCTTGTCTCTACTCCTGGGTCCTGTCTCTAAAAGAAATTAAATATATTAAAGTTGGCAAACCCAAGTCACACCGTGACACAGGGTATGTGCATTTTGATTAAAGAAACCATGCGATGTCCGGGCCTGTGAGTTCTTGTCAGGCCGAGGTGCTACCCATGCAGGGTTAGCCAGCCTATCAGCCCTGGCATTATCTTCTGTTAGAAAACCTCGTAAATCTGTGTGACTCCTTATGTGCAGCACATAATACGGATGAACTCGGTCTTGGATTGCGCACCACAGGGCCTTCAACAGCCGGAACAAGATGGCGTTGTGAACCTCTTTCAGGACTGAAGAATCCAAACACTGAGTGATGTCTGCAACATAAGCAGAGTCAGTGACCAAATTCAAAGGTACCTGAGAAAATCGTTGGAATGCCATTGTGACTGCTTTCAGCTCAATTATCTGAGCAGAACCTGTTTCATGGCCTTCCAACGATTGCCAACCATACTCATCATCCCAGGTAACAATGGCCTTTCCTCTTTTGCCTGATCCGTCCGTAAAAACGGTAGGACCTTGCACTGGCACTGGACTATGTTTGGATCTGAAAGACAACTTAACTCTCTTTGCCATATGCAGTAGGTTATGCCTGGGCAGATGATAAACAATTTGCCCTGTAAAATCCAGCAGCACACTTTGCAAGGGAATGCTGTTAACAAAGCCCCCTTCAAAGAACTCCCGCTCCACAGGTAGTACAATTCTCGCGGGGTCCGCTGCTATCAATTGCATGCATCGCTGACGGCATTTGAGTATCAGTCGGGCAAAGAACTCAAACACCGTAGTTGCAGTCTTTTTGAGCTGATGCGGCAAAAAGACCCACTCCAGAAGGTGCAAGGGATTGGACCATGCGACATTCCACTGGCCAATGATACCTGTAGGATGTAAATCTGGATTGGTGATAAACACAGTGATATCACTGAAAGGGTCTACTCGGTATACCTGACGAGTAGAAAGAGCATGCTGCATCTGCTGCAGTGCTTGCCGTGCTTCAGGGGTTCGCATCCGAGGTGAATCCAGTCTTCCTTCAAGATGTCAAAAAGAGGAGACAGCTGCTGTGTGGTTAGTCCTAGATATAGATGCAACCAACCAATGACACCCAGCAGTTTCTGAGCATCATTCAGAGTTTTAATAGAATATGTGAATTGCAACTCCTGATGCTGAATCATTTGATCCAGGATCTTGACCCCCATGTATCTCCAAGGAGGTTTCCGCTGGACCTTTTCTGGAGCCACTTGCAGTCTATAACAGCGTAAAGCAGCGAACAGCTGAGGATCTATCCTCAGCAGCTCATCCTGAGTAGGAGCTGCTACTAAGATGTCATTCATGTAATGATAAAAGTACGCGTCAGGGAACTGCTCATGGACTCCAGACAAGGCCTGAGCCACATACCATTGACAAATAGTCAAGCTATTATGGTAACCCTGTGGCAAGACCTTCCATTGATATCTCTGCCCTGGCTCAGAATTGTTCACTGCAGGCACCGTAAAACCAAATTTTGGTATGTCATCGGGACACAAGAGGATTGTGAAAAAGCAGTCCTTCAAATCAATGACCAGGATGTCCCATCCAGCAGGGAGCATGGTGGGTGAAGGTATGCCAGGCTGCAATGCTCCCATGCTCTCCATGACTGCATTAATTTTTCTGAAGTCCTGTAACAACCTCCATTTGTCTGATTTTTTCTTTATAACAAAAACTGGGGTATTCCAGGGACTATTAGAAGGTTCAATGTGTCCCTGCTGCAATTGTTCTTGAACTAATTCATGAAGGGTTATCAATTTATGTTTTGGTAGGGGCCACTGGTTTGCTAAACAGGGGTATCAGTCAACCACCATAAAGGCATCATACGATATTTCCTGCCCTTCAACTCAGTGACCTCTATTAGAAATTTGTCTCAATGCGCACTCCCCAGGCTGCCAACACATCCCGTCCCCAGAGGTTGATCGGAGCTGTGGTAATGTAAGGTCAGACCATAGTCATCTGCCCTTCCATATTTTTGATCAACACAGGCCTCTGACTCACAAAGGTCTGTGCTGTACCCCCCAAATCTTCAATGGCCTGGCCAAGAAGGGCCATGGGCCATGTGGGATGCCAGGCAGAGAGATCACCATTACATCTGCCCCAGTATCAATCAAACCTCTGAGCTGAATTTGAGGTGGGGTGGCCCCTGAGACCGTCTAAGTGCACAACATCTGTGGGCGCTGATCGGAGATATTAATTGTCCAAAAGACTTGTGGCAGTCCTGTAGATCCAAACCCACCGTCTTTGCAATCTCGTGGATCAGCCCTGAGAACAGATGAATGAAAAGGCACAAGTTGTACAATACGAATTCCTGCTGGGATAGTGACAGGGGGACAAGGCATAGAAACCATAGCATAAATTTGACCTGTGAAATCAGCATCAATAACACCTGGGTGAACAAAGATTCCCTGGAGAGTGGCACTAGATCGCCCTATGAGCAGTGTACTCAGGCCCTGGCCTAAAGGGCCAAAGGGATCCAGAGGGACATTGTGCACACCGACAGAGTCTAAGACGACTGCTGGTGCGGTGTGTACATCCACCCCGGCTGAGCCACGAGTGCTGGCTGCATGCTGGCTGAGGAAACCTGTGCCAGTGCTGGATTCTGGGGCAGTGTTTGTATCTGCACACTGTACCTCTTCGCACTCATCTGTCCGTTTCCCTGGCCAGCAACAGGTTTCTTAGATTTGCATTGGTTTGCATAGTGACCTGGCTTTTTGCACTTTGCACACAAAAAGGTAGGCATATCAGCCTTTTGCTGTTGTGGCTTCTTGTCTTTATTCTTTCCCTGTTTCTGATATCCACCCCCCGACATCTTCTGATGATGCCACATGGCAGCTGCTAAAGCAGAGATCTCGTGATCTACAGTGCCCATCTTAGTACATGTCTGCACCATGTCAGTCAATGAGGGGTCTCCCGGCAAAGCCTGTAAAATTTTTGCACAATCAGCATTAGCATTGTCTCTGGCCAGCTGCTTACATAACAGCTGCCTTAAAACATCATCCTCAACCTGCTTTTCCAAGGCTGCTGATACCTTTTCAACAAATTGTAAGAATGGCTCTCTGGGACCCTAAGTGATTTTCACATACCTTGACTTAGAAGCTGCAGCTTCTATTGTTTTTAGAATTGCTGCAAAGCCTACTTTTTGGCATTGTTCAAGAATCAGAGGATCTCAGGTGGCCTGAAGGTCAGGGCTGGCAAAGCGAAACTGACCCAGCAAAACTTCCCGGCCCACAGCACACCTGGGGTCCTCCTGGGGCTGTCTCATATTTTCTGCGGTGGCCCTGTCAGCCATCTATGTCCAAGTGTCTTCAAACACTCTGAACTGAACAGGCTGAAATAGCACCTGAGATATATGTCTAATATCATAGGGTGCTAGCAGGTCTGTATTCAGCACTCTAAGAATTTGCATAACTTGTGTGGAACCAAGCCCAAATCGTGCTACCTTATCTTGCAAATCTTGAACAACACGCCAAGCAATTGGGTCATGCCTGTCCTGCTGTCCCATATTGGGAACACCCTTAAAGACAGGAAAAGCTTGAGCCCCTCCCGTCCCCTGGGCATCCTCATCACGGTCCTGTGACGGGTCGTCCCCAGGGACTGGGCAGAGCTCAGCAGGGTCAACCTGGACGCCCTCCTCTGTCTGGAGAACACCTCCCTTTGGCATGCCCACCTGTGGGAATCCAGGATATTCCCTTGGGTTCCCTGGACACCTTGAGACCCGGGCAGGGGGATCAGAGGTCTTGGCACAGTGCCCAAGACCTCTGTGGGTTTGATTTCAGTCCCTGGGAAAAATTACCATCATTATGGGAAGAATTACATGTCACAAAAAAAAAGTAGAGCATAAATTAGATTGTTAGAAGGTAGAAAAGTGAATTTGTAAAACTGTTTATAATAAGAGGTCCAGAGCCAAGATGGAGGAATTTGGGCGTGGTATGCCTTTCCTTCTTCTTCTTCGTGGCATCCATCTTTTGGGTTAGGATGGCACTTCTGGATTGGTTTGGGAGAAAGCTGGACAGTGCAATGTAAGTGTCATGCATTGGAAAGTAATTGTAAACATCATGTACGTAATTTATAGTATAAAAGATAAGACCTGCCTAGAGGGCAGGCAGTGTGCCTCCGACTTACCTGCTAGACAGACCTCTGTAGGTCAGGGAAAGAATTCCTTAGATAAGAAAGAATAAACAACCTTGGAACCTCAGAAAACGGCTTCTGACTCTTCCTTTGGTGCTCGAGCTGGAAAACAAGAACTCTAAAACCACCAAATACTGTGCGGTGAGTGATCTCAGACTCAAAGAGACGTCACCGATCACACCCACCCTCTCTAAGAGGTCCCAGTTGCCCTGACGCAGTGCCCGCATTTTGACTGTCTCCCAAAAACTGTGGGGATTTCTTGGTCTCACATTCACTGAATAAGGGGGAAGTGTCCACAGCCTGCTCGGAGGTGAAGATGTAGGATCACTGCCGCGCCCGCTGGTCGAAGGGAGACCACGCCTTTGGCGGGGGGGGGTGCAGTTCATCGGTGTCTGCGGCACGGGATCGGAGCGGTGAAGGCGACGACCCCTGCGCGGCGGGACATGTCACAGCAGCCACAGGCATCAATGAAGAAGGCTCACTAGCAGATGTGGGAACGGCTGCACCGTCTGTTGTCAGCGAGGCAGGACACGACCCTGGAAACGAGGGAGGGCCCAGCAGCGTCACGGAAGGGCCAGTGGGGGAGCCCGGAACTTCCGGGTACGTAGGACCTGACGCTGGAGGCTGCGCAGTAGGCGGTACCGTCTCCGCCCCTGCAGCCAGCGGCGCCTGTTGTCCCGCCCCTGGGGGCGGACCCGCAGGCGGCGAGGGACCCGAGCAGCCCGCGACCTGCGGCTGCCCCACGTGGGTGGTTGCATAAGGCATCAGTGCAGCACGCAGAGTCGCGGTTTGCTCCGTCATGGCAGCTAGCATTTGCACCACAACATGGAAGGAAATAGCTGGCATTTGCGCTGTCCCCGCTGGCGGTGGGGGGCGGGGGCGTGGTGACGTCAGCGAGTGACTGTCTCTGTGTCCGTCCCGACCCCGCCTCCCGGGGGAATGAACGCTGCGGTGTCTTGCAGGGCAAATGGGGGGCCGCCTCGCTCTGCTGGTGCTGGGTCGGTCCAAGTCTACAGGCGAGGGGTATACTGGTTGAACAAAGTCTTTTGGAGAAGGACATATGGGCGGCACATAATTGTTGGGTGATAAATATTTTGCCCGAGGAGGCTTTGGGCAAGGAGGCTTTGGGCGGGGCATCTCTGGGTTCGGCAATTTCTCGAGCGGGGGGTTTTGAACGAGAAACTGCTCTAAATTTCCCAGGACAACAGACAGAATCTTCCTCGCTCTGTTCTGAACCTGCCTTGCTCCGTTCGGAGCTTGTCTCACCTTCCTCCACCTCCATTATGCTTTGATTGACAATTGCCCAAGTGCCTAACAAAGGGGAAAGTAAGAGGTCCCCTCCCCACAGGGCTCCGTACAATCAGTCCCCCAGCTCTCCCGATGCTTTCGAAGAAAAGGCCACTCCTGCATCCTCAGAAAACCCACTCTCCTTGGCCCAAGCTAACAAAACAACCAAGTCCTTATCCAGGATCGGGATGTCCAAGCCTTCTAGGACATCCCTCCAAATTGAGAGTATGGTTTCCTTTTGCTTAGTTAAACGGCTCCCCATTATTAAAAGATTTTCCACCTAGCTGCTAAGCTGGGAGCGGGGGTGAACACAGAGTACCTCTCTTCGACGGGGGAGAAGGCAGTCAGATTACTGCTCGTAGCTCCCAGACAACTCGCTGTCCGGGCTCGCCGGCGCTCGGCTCCGTGGTGCAGGACTCTGGGCCACTTGGCGCTGCCGCGCGCTGCGGGGGCTCCGCGCCGCTCCGCCGCCGCTGGAGTTCATTGACCGGTCCCGATCGCGCTGTTCGGAACAAGTGCAATCTCGGTGGAAGCCGCCAGATGTCGCAGTACGCTGACAGTCGCGTGTAGTAACGACAAGGACTTCTTTGAGTGTGTGAGGCTAAAGAAGCATTTTATTGAAAAACCGAACCATATTTATACTGTGGTTCGCAAGTCTCAAACAGGACAGCAGTCCATTGGACAATAGGAGAAAATATCTCCTGTCACGTAGCACGAGAACTGTTTCTCAGTCAACATCAGGTGCTAATCTCTGTTTATTAATTCCTTTCTGTTTACCAGAAAGTTATCATCCTGGGAAAGGCCCAGGCCGGAGCTGATAAACTGTCTCAGCCTGGGAAAAGGTTTCCCAGCCTGAGTAAAAAAGAGCTCAGAACCTGAAAAAGGCCTAGCAAGCCCTGCCTGGGCCTTCAGTGGTGTCCACAGTAGTGCATCCTGTAACTCGCTTCCCTTCTACCACCCTTGAAGACCCATCAATAAACACATTTTTTTCCTCAGGCCAGGGAGTGTCTTGTAAATTTCTCCTAGCCCGGGTCTGGAGATCTATTACTTGAACGCAGTCATGGGTTTCTTCCTGGCCCCTCTCTCCAGGGCCATTCAGTCAGGAGGCTGGGTTAAATCCTTCCCTGCTTCTCAATTCTAAATCTTCCTGTTCCATTAAACAAGATTCATACTGTAATAACCAAGCACTGGTCACCCATTTAGAGGCTTTTTTGGTTAACAATGTCACAGCACAGCCAGTCGGTAGCTGGGCAAATAATTTGGCCATAAATAAACCCAGTTCAGCTAGCCTGGTTCGATAAACAGATCTCTGGGTGAACAATGATAGGATATATTCAAACCCAAACAGGGACTTCACCCAATCATGTTCCATCCTAAGCTGAAGACTTCTCACTGGTCAGAGAGCTGGGCAGTCTGAGATCCCAACCAATCAGCTATCTAAGCCCAGGAAATACAAACCCTCTATAAAAAGGGGTGGCCATCATAAACTTGGTGCTGTTTTTTGAGGACCCTCGGTAAATTCGTGTAGTTTCTGTCTCCAACCAATGACCCCATTGTAACAAACAAAGCGTTAATTTGATGCAGAACTTTGCAATCAGATATTTTCCCATTGTCAGTTTTTGGTACCATTAAAGTCGTGGCTGTATGCACAATTCTGCAGACAATGAGGCCAAACTCTGGCCACTGGGTCTAACACCTTGGAAAAATAAGCAACGGGGTTGCTGTGTTCCCCTGTGCTCTTGTACCAAAATTTCTTTAGCATGACCCTGTAACATATCCACATATAGCTCAAATTCCTTTTCTGAGTCTGGAAGAGCTAAGACTGGGGTGTTAATCAATTAGTCTTTTAATTTTCTAAAGCTTCCCTCTCCTTCTGGTGCCCATACCAAAACATTACGACTATCTTGGGTTAAGAAGTCATATAAAAATCTGGCTAAAACAAAAAAATCCTCAGTTCATGCTCTGCAGTACCTCACCAACCCTAAAATTTGCCATAAGGCTTTTTTTAGTCTGGGGTAATGGTACTTGTAAAATTCCTTGTATTCTTTCTGGATTAATACACCATAAACCTCCAGTCAAAATGTGTCCCAAATATTTAACCTTTTTCTCTACCAACTGTGATTTCTTTTCAGATACTCTAAATCTCTTTTTAGTAAGAAAATCAAGCAGCTTCACAGTAGCCTCTTTAACCACCTTTTCCTGTTCCCCTGTGTCCTGGTTTGAAGGACAAGTGTCTGCCAACAAAGGTAGAAGTTTTCCTTTGAAGTAGAGACCTTAATTCCACCCCCCCCGCCCAAGTATTATAAATGTTTGAATCCAAGACTCTGAGGCAGAGATAAGGGGGTAGGAATAACAGCTCCTTTACTAATATATCTAACCGTACAAGCAGAAATAACAGCAGTTGTTAAAATTACCAACAACACAGAACAGATAACTCAGTCCCAGTCCTTTCTTTAGCTGTGGGCACACTCTCTCTCTGCCCTCGGTCCTGGTGCTACAGCCGGAACAAAGCCCAGCGGCCGCAGAGAGCAGGAGGCAGCGGAGGTGGGAGGGAGTGGCAGCGGCCACACGGGTCTCGGGTGGGAACGGGCTGGAGCGGGCAGCTCCTCGCTCACCGTTTGGGTTCTGGTGGTCAGCTGTGTCCTCAGAGGCAGGAGGCTGTAGCGAGGCAGATGCAGGACAGGTGATCGCAGAGGGTCTGGCTCTCCTGTGTTCGGCCGCGTGGCTGCAGACGGGGCGCCCTCCTCCGAGCTTGCCGGAAACACGAGTCCCCTCCGGAAACACGAGAGCCCCTCTGCCAGCCCAGCTCCCACCTACCCCTTTTGTCCAGAGTCATCAAAAGTCCTGGATGTAACCCGGCCAGCTCCATTGGCATGATAATGGGAAAAATTCTTTAAATTGACACAGTAATAGAAAAAACACTCAACCCCCAACATTATCCACCCCGAATTTTTCCCGTGCCAACATGCTACAACAAATTAAAACTTTTAAATCATATACATACAGGCAGTTACAGGCACAGTATCATAGATAGTTCACCCTAGAACAAGGTCTCCTTGGGGTATGCATCGGGTCTCTCCATTCTTTTGCATCACCCACCAAGTGCAACCTGGTTCTTGAGCGACAACCACTGCACAGATGGGATTGTCTTTGCTGGAGGGAGAGTTCACCCAAACAGTTTTTCCTAACATGCCTCTCAGGTGTACCACTGGGACCTTATCTCCATCTGGTGTTCCCAAGGGCTCAGATTGGGCAGGGCCTGCTCTGTTAGTGGAACCTCGGGTATTCACTAACCATGTGGCCTTTGGTAGATTGATCTCCTAGTTCTTGAAAGTCCCCCCAACAAGTGCCTTTAAGGTGGTTTTAAGCAGACCATTGCACCGTTTGACTTTCCCAGCCACTGGTGCATGGTAGGCAATATGGTGCATCCACTCAATGCCGTGTTCTCTAGCCCAGGTGCTTATAAGGCTATTTTTGAAATGGGTCCCGTTGTCTGACTCAATTCTCTCAGGGGTACCATAACTCCAGAGGACTTTCTTTTCCAGGCCCAGGATGGTGTTCCAAGCAGTGGCGTGAGCCATAGGGAAGGTCTCCAACCATCCGGTGGTGGCTTCCACCATGGTCAGCACGTAGCGCTTGCCTTGGCGGGTCTGAGTCAGTGTGATGTAATCAATCTGCCAGGCCTCTCCATACTTGTACTTGGACCAACGTCCACCATACCAGAGGGGCTTCACCCGCTTGGCCTGCTTGATGGCAGTGCACATCTCACAGCCATGGATAATCTGAGAGATGCTGTCCACGGTTAGATCCACCCCTTGGTCTCGTGCCCACTTATAGGTGGCATCTCTACCCTGATGACCTGAGGCATCATGGGGCTATCAAGCCAGGAACAATTCTCCCTTTTGTTCCCAATATAAGTCTATCTTTGACACCTCTATCTGTGCAGCCTGATCTACCTGCTCATTATGCTGGTGTTCTTCATTAGCCCGATTCTTGGGAACATAGGCATCCAAATGACAGACTTTCATGGGTAGCTTCTCTATCCGAGTGGCAATGTCTTTCCACTCATCAGCAGCCCAGATTGGTTTTCCTCTACGTTGCCAGTCTGCCTTTTCCATCTCTCCAGCCACCCCCACAGAGCATTGGCTACCATCCAGGAATCAGTGTATAGGTAGAGCTTTGGCCATTTCTCTCTTTCAGCAATGTCCAAGGCCAGCTGAACAGCTTTGAGTTCAGAAAGTTGACTTGATCCACCTTCTCCTTCGGTAGCTTGTGCAACCTGTTGTGTGGGGCTCCATACAGCTGCTTTCCACTTCCGGTTAATTCCTACAATGTGGCAGGAACCGTTGGTGAAAAGGGCGTAGCATGTTTCATCGGCTGGCAGTTGGTTGCATGGTGGGGCTTCTTCAGCCCAGGTCACTTGCTTCTGCTCCGCTTCATTAGCGAGACCAAAATCTTCACCTTCTGGCCAGTTTGTAATTATCTCCAAAATCCCAGGGCGATTCGGGTTGCCAATACGGGCGCGCTGCGTGATGAGGGCAATCCACTTGCTCCATGTGGCGTCAGTGGCGTGGTGGGTAGAGGGAACCTTTCCTTTGAAAATCCACCCCAGCACTGGCAGTCGGGGTGCCAGGAGAAGCTGTGCTTCTGTGCCCATCACCTCTGAGTCAGTTTGAACTCCTTCATAGGCAGCCAGGATTTCCTTCTCTGTGAGAGTGTAATTGGCTTCAGACCCTTTGTAACTCCTGCTCCAGAATCCCAGGGGTCGGCCTCGGGTCTCACCAGGCACCTTCTGCCAAAGGCTCCAGGACAGACCATGGTTCTTGGCTGCAGAGTAAAGCACATTCTTTACCTCTGGTCCAGTCTGGACTGGGCCAAGGCCTACTGCATGAGCAATCTCCTGTTTGATCTGGGTGAAGGCTTGCTGTTGCTCAGGGCCCTAGTGGAAATTGTTCTTCTTGCGGGTGACCAGGTAGAGAGGGCTCACAATCTGGCTGTACTCAGGGATGTGCATTCTCCAAAAGCCGATGGCACCTAGGAAAGCTTGTGTTTCCTTCTTGCTTGTTGGTGGAGATATTGCAGTGATCGTATTGATGACCTCAGTGGGGACCTGGCGCCGTCCATGTTGCCACTTCACTCCCAGGAACTTGATCTCTCTGGCAGGTCTTTTGACTTTGCTCTTTTTAATGGCGAAACCGGCTCCCAGCAAAATTTGGATGATCTTCTCTCCCTTCTCAAATACCTCCATTGCCGTGTTCCCACACACAATGATGTCATTGATGTACTGCAAATATTCTGGAGCCTCACCCTTTCCAGTGCAGCCTGGATTACTCCATGGCAGATGGTGGGGCTGTGTTTCCACCCCTGGTGCAGTCAGTTCCGGGTGTACTGCATGCCCCTCCAAGTGAAAGCAAACTGAGGCCTGCACTCTGCTGCCAAAGGAATGGAGAAAAATGCATTGACAATGTCAATGGTGGCATACCACCTTGCTGCCTTGGACTGCAGCTCGTACTGGAGTTCCAGCATGTCCGGCACGGCAGCGCTCAGCGGTGGGGTGACTTCATTCAATGCACGGTAGTCCACAGTCAGTCTCCATTCTCCGTCAGGCTTGTGCACAGGCCAGATGGGGCTGTTGAAGGGTGAATGGGTTTTGCTAACCACCCCTTGGCTCTCTAGCTCACGGATCATCTTGTGGATGGGGATCATAGCATCTCTATTTGTCCAGTACTGCCAGCGGTGCACTCTCATGTTGGCAATTGGCACCTGTTGCTCTGTCACTTTCAGGACTCCTACTGCAGATGGGTTTTCTGATAGTCCAGGCAAGGTGTTCAACTGCTTAATGCTCTCTCCCTCTACAGCAGCTATTCCAAAAGCCCACCTGAAACCCTTTGGGTATTTGTAGTAGCCGTTCCTGAGGAAGTCTATGCCTAGAATGTGTGGTGCCCCTGGGCCAGTTACAATAGGATGTTTCTGCCACCCCTTCCCTGTCAGGCTAATCTCAGCTTCCAGCAAAGTGTATTCCTCTGATCCCCCCGTTGTGGAGAGTTAGGGATCTGTGTACAGAAGATATCGGGTTGTGACGGACAGCCAGGGACACCTCTTCCCCCCACCCCTTGCGGTCAGACCCTTGCTCTGTACCTGGTCACACCTGGCCGAATGTGAGCTACAGGAAATGACACTGATAGCCCACCATAAAAACCACTGTGACCCCTGAATAAACGCCATTTGCTGTCTGTCGTATTGGTGTAAGGAGCTCATGGACCGAGTGGCTCGGGGTTAGAGCCGCCGTGCGGGGCTGGAACCAGGTCGCCATGCAACAAGTGGTGCCAAAACCCGGGAAGCGACAAACTGCTTGGGATTCGGGGATCGCCTGGACGAGAACCAGCAGCCACACAGCTGGCCTTGTGTGGCATGGGGAGATGTCCCCGGAGCAGCGGAGAGCATGGAGGCCATCGCTAAGGTTGTAAGTGAAATCCACACGCAGTGGGGTTTGGGTTGTAAGCTTAAAGATTTCTCACTCACTGTGCCGAGACTTATAAAGACTGGGGCTATAGAGAGCCCGGTAGATATTCTCCATCCGGAGATATGGGGTACACGCACAAACGTCCTGGCTGAGGACAGTATGTCCTCTGGCTCAGGGAGAGCACTTAAAGCATGGGGGAAGGTTATCCGGGCTCTGCAAAGTGCCCGGCAAGAACAGGAGACCTGGAGGGCCGTGCGGACTTGTTAATTAGCAACGCCAAAACTGGGAATCGGGGCAGCTATGCAAACCGCGGAGGGGTTTGAGTCGGGCAGCTGCGTGGATGCGCGGACCCTGGAGCCACCCCCGCAGCCCCCGAGCCAGGACTCACCAGAAGCGGAGGAGGGAGAACACGCGCGGGCATTGTGGCAGGGGTTGGCAGAGGAGGCGCGGAATGCTGCTATAATATCAGAAATACAAGCCGCAGAGGAGACAAAACCCCCGCCTTATGCATTTGAACATGGCGCCGAATCGCGTGGTCAGGATTGGAACAAAGGCTCGGGGAGAGGGGCCGCAGAAGACTCGCTGAACAGCACAGGCGCGGGCGAGCAGGGAGGAGGGGCGGCCCCAGGGATGAAGCGTCAGACCAATCAGAGAGCTCATTTTAAAGCAGATCCGTATAAGGCAAGAACCTCCCCCAGCAGGAGGTGGGGAGAGCGCAGGGGGAGGGAACGGCCCGGCCCCCGGGAGGAGGGGCGGGGGCGGGGGCGTGAGCGTGGGCGGAGCCCTAGGAAAAGGCTCGGTAGCCTGGAAGCATCCAGTCAGTCTACTTCCGGCTGTGACTCTGACTCCAGCTCGGATAGCTGGTCGGAGGAATGGTCAGACGCTGGATCAGACACCGGCTGGGGGATTAACAAAAAGGGTGCCGCGCCTTACAAGATCACTAGCCGCAACCCTCCGGCGTGGGTTAAGGGGGTACCAGGGAAAGACCACACCCCACTCACGGACTGGAGAAAAATTAAAATAGCATGCGCGGAGTGGGCACCATCCGCCACACTAGTGTTCCCGGTCCGGGTTGGGGGGGCGGACGGGAACCAACGAACCTACTCACCGGTAAATACGAAAGACATACAGGCTATCGTAAAAGCGGTTGCAGACAAGGGAATTAATTCTGCCATGGTTTCCACACTCATTGATAGCGTTTTTGGAGATGATTATATGCTTCCCTTTGATATCAAACAGACTTGCAGGCTAATCTTTGATGGGGCGGGGATGATTGTTTTTAAGCAAGAATGGGAGGATAACTGTGCAAAGCAGCTAGCCCTGGTAACGGGGGAAAACCATCCACTGCACGGCTCCAACATACAGAGGCTAATGGGCAGAGATCCAGCTATGATCACCCCACAAGCACAGGCAGAGGGTCTGTGGGCCCATGAGGTCATGACAACAAACCGTGCTGCCAGGGAAGCCATCCGTGCTGTTTCTAAAGTACTAGCTAGACAGTCACCTTGGTCCACCATAAAGCAAAGTGAGAGTGAGAGCTTCACTCAGTTAGTGGACCGCCTCCAAACAGCAGTAGATTCCTCTGCATTACCTACAGAGGCGAAAGGTCCAGTGATAGCCGACTGCTTGAGGCAGCAATGCAATTTAACCACCAAGGACATTTTAAGATCACTGCCACCTGGGTCCAATGTCGCAACCATGATCAGGCACGTTGTAAAAGAGGAGCACCTTGCTCCCATCCAGGCAGCGGTTCACACTGCAATAACCAGTGTGATGGCATGCTTCAAGTGTGGCCAGGCAGGCCACGTAGCAGTAAACTTCCCCCAGCCAGGACACCCACCTGCAGTTGCTCCACTGCGCCAGGGGAAACCTAGGGGACCGTGCTGTGTATGTGGGAAGAAGGGGCATTTAGCTAAGGAATGCAGATCCAAGCCTCAGGGAAACGGGAAGGGGAGGGGGCAGCCGGGCCGCACCCAGCCTCCTCCCTCCTGGAACACGAAGCGGCCCAGCTACAGCAACCCTCAATGGGGCACGGGGCTTCCATGCCCATTGCCCCCTCAGGAAATGGCCAACTTTGTCGCCCAACAAGTAGCTCAATCAAACCCACCTGCACCTCAGGAATACCCAGAACAGCTCCCTGGGGCCGAGGCCCCTGGGTGGCCTTGGCCATGAAAGCACGTGGGAGAGACCCATAGGTGGCCTTTGCTGTGAAGATAGGCAGGCACGCACTGATCGTGTGGGCAGAGTGTCGTCTCCACGACAGCTCTGACGACATGGCCATCTGCCTTCCCTTCTGGGTGGACACAGGATCAGAGGTTCACCGTCATCCCAGACATACACTGGCCTCTACCGTGGAAGCCAAAAGAAGCCCCCATGGTGTGTGGAGTTGGAGGACAGTCCCGAGCCTTCAAAAGCACCCAGCTGATAGCAATAACACTCTACACCGAGAGAGGATCAGGAAGGACTATAGCCCTTACGACATACGTTATGTCGGATTACCCACCCTTGCTGGGGATAGATGCCCTAGCCCTGCTGGACGTTAGGGTGACAAATTTATACTAAGGGCCACTGTCATATACCCGAAATTGCCCATCAAACTAACTTGGAAATCAGTTGACCCTGTGTTTATGGAACAGTGGCCCTTATCCAAGCCTCGAATGACTGCACTCCTAGAGCTAGTTGGCCGTGAGTTACACAAGAATCATATGGAACCCTCCACGAGCCCATGGAACACCCCAATCTTTGTAATACCTAAACGGTCCGGTGAAGGCTTTCGTCTCCTGCACGACCTGTGGGAAGTGAACAAGAGAATCCAGACGATGGGCCCGGTACAAACCTTGCTGCCTATGAACTCGATGGTACCGAGAGGACAACCCTACGCAGTGCTTGACATCAAAGACTGCTTCTTTTCTATCCTCCTGCACGAAGATGACAAGGAGTGGTTCGCCTTTTCCATCGTCTTTCCAAACAGCCAGCGGCCTAACCTACGCTTTCAATGGAGAATGTTACCCCAAGGTATGATCAACTCCCCTACCATCTGCCAGATCACAGTAGACCGAGCGCTAGCACCAGTCTGGCAGAGCCATCCGACAGTGACGATCCTGCAATATATGGACGATATCCTGATCGCCGCACCATCAACAAGACAGGTAGACCAGCTGATATCAACCATCTCTGAGATCCTAAATACAAATGGCTTTGAAATAGCAAGTGCTAAAATAAAAAAGGGACCATGCGTGACCTTCCTAGGAGTGGGAATCACAAGCTCCTACGTAACCCCTCCCTAGATGAAAATCCACTGAGACATCAACACACTCCATGACGTGCAGCAGCTGGTAGGATCCTTACAATGGCTTCGCAACATCGTCCTGATTCCTCCCGAGGTCATGGACCCTCTAAACGACCTCTTGAAAGGAAAAAACCCATGGGAGCAGAAGACCCTGACACCAGAAGTGATAAGCTCGCTCAACTTCATCGAACACCAGATGTGGGCGAGCACGCTCGCCAGATGGGATCCAAGTGCACCCGTCAATCTGTACGTCCACTTCACGAAAAAGGGGGGAGTGGAAGCCTTAGCCCAAGGACCCCCTGACAAAGCCCAACCGATACAATGGGTGGTCTTGGGGAAACCGTCTCTTGCCTTTTCCCCGGGAGTTGAGTGCCTCAGCAGCCTCATCATGAAAGGCAGGAAACTTGCTCTAAGACATCTGGGCATCGAACTTGCCAAGATATACCTGCCCTTCCGCAAACAGCTCTCCGCGCAGTCAACAAGAATATCCGAATACCTGGCCATGGCCCTTGCAGGCTTTGGAGGAGAGATTCGCTATGCAGCAAAACCCCCTTGAACTCGGCTGCTCACCGTCGTCGACATCGACCTCCCACCCAAGGTAATCGACCGACAGCAGGCAGGACCAGCCATCTTTACAGACGCATTGTCGCGGACCTCCACCGCGGCGGCAGTATGGCAGTCAGGAGAACAATGGCAATGCGTCAAGACAACCGACCCCACGCTTTCAGTCCAACAACTAGAAGCAGCTGCTGTAGTGCTGGCGTGTGGACTGTTCCCAGAAGAACCCCTTAACATTGTGACCGACTCCATATTTGTGGTCAAGCTCTGCCTAGCCATGTCCGGACCAGGTGTGTCCATGTCCACGGTGACAACGATGCTAGAAGAAGCACTCTATTCACGGAAAGGCACCATATAAGTCATCCATGCCAACAGCCATGACCCAATCAAAGGGTTTTACCAGATTGGCAATGACAAGGCTGCCGCTGCCGCAAAAGGCGTATGGATGCTGAAAGAAGCCTGTCAGTTGCATGAATCCCTTCACATCGGAGCAAAAGCACTTGCGAAGAAGTGTGGAATTTCTACCACGGACTCAAAGCACGTAGTCACCACGTGCCCTCACTGCCAGAAATCAGCACTGTGGTCGAGCGGTGTCAACCCCAGAGGCCTCAAAGCCTCGGAAATATGGCAGACAGACTTTACACTGTGCCAGCTGTTAAGACCCCGAGCATGGCTCGGGCATACAGCAGTATGATCGTGGCCACACAGCATTCCAAGTCCGATTCCAACATTGGCTGACAGCCATGGCATGGCTTGGAGTTCCAAAGCAAATCAAGACAGACAACGGCACAAACTTCACCTCAAAGACGGTCCAAGCATTCATCTCGAAATGGAACATCGCCTTGGTACATGGCATCCTGTACAACAGCACCGAACAAGCCATCGTTGAAAGAGCAAATCAGACTCTGAAAACTAAACATGAAGTGCTAGCAAAGACAGAAGGCTTCACCAATGCCATTCCCTCGAGTGACCAGGCGCGCATACTAGCAACCGCGCTGCTAGCATTAAATCAATTCCCCGGGGGGACGAAACAAACAGTCCTGCCCAGAAACACTGGGCCACTCGGGCACTAGAGACAGGCCCACGGGTGGTGATCAAAAATGAACTAGGGGAGTGGGAACAAGGTTGGAGGCTGGTGCTCACGAGGCGAGGGTATACGGCTGTTAGAAGGGATGGGAACATTAAATGGTGTCCACTCAAATCTATCAAACCAGACCTTCAGAATGCAGCTAATGAGAATTGTGAGACTTTGTTTGCAGGACTGGATCACCGGACACCTCCGCAACCTGTACGCCCCACTACCGGGAAAGAGAGAGACCACTGAGCACCCCGCCATCACCTGAGAAGCTCGCACCCTCAAAACCAAAGCAGCAACAGTACCTCTGTGTCATTCTGTTCCTAGGGTTAGTGGGCGGAGGACAGGCAGACACAAAGCATTACCCTCACCAGCCATTCAGGTGGGTTCTACGCCATCTCTCAAGTGAAAGGGCCATCAAAGAAATTGTCACAGCCGACACTACATCTTTTGAGTTTAGGCTAAAAGACATTTTTCCCTTTCATACGGGATTTCCCAAATTTGATGAGACAGCATTGTTTCAAACGTATTGGTGTCCCGCTTCCAACCCAGGGAAGAGTTACTGTAATTACCCAGGGTATGGATATTGTGGATATTGGGGGTGTGAAACTATTGTGACAAGCAATAGATGGAAGCCACAACAGCCAGATAAGTTCCTGCAAATTAACTATATTCCCCACGGCTGTATAGAACCAAAATTCAGCATGGATAAGATAGTACTCATGTCTCAAGGCAGAAAGCAGTACACCAGCACCAGCTACATGACAATTCTGCAGCCGACCCATGATAGTTGGGCCATGGGCAAAGTTTGGACAGCGTTTGTTTATCATGATCTCCGCATCTGGGCAAACATACAAATTATCAGATCCCCACCTTCAATATCCTATTCAGTCGGATCCAATCCGGTTCTTGCAATAAGTAGACCCGGGAAAGAGATCACAGCCAACCATAACTCTAGCCACAGAACACAGATGCAGAAACCTACCTCCTCCCCAGCCGATCTCCTAGCCAGACCAACCCTCTACAACCCATTCCTAAACGTCTTGAATGCTACCTTTCTATCATTAAACCAATCTAACCCGAGCCTTACAGAATCATGCTGGTTGTGCTATGATGCACAACCCCCATTTTACGAAGGGGTTGCCCTCGATCTCCCATTCATCTTTTCAAAGTCAAATAGTCCACGCCAAGGTAGATGGGACACCCCTTGGAGAGGCATTACCGTAAGCCAGGTCACGGGCCAGGGCAAATGCTTCGGCAATGTAACCTTGGCAAAGCAGATGGGCAATGTCTGCCGGGAATTTGTCAAACTAAAAGGGGGGAAGTTCCAGTGGGTGATCCCAGCCGCATCGGGAATGTGGGTCTGTCAACAGTCAGGGGTAAGCTCATGTGTACTCCTTAACAAATTCGATCATTCTACCGACTTTTGTGTCCAAGTTCTCATTGTCCCCAGAGTTCTGTATCGCCAGGAAGAGGAAGTGTACCATCTGCTTGAGGAACCCAACTGTCACGGTCCGCCTAGTTAGAGCGGGGGTCGTGAAGGTTCTTTTAAGAATCTCAGGGTGCAAAAGACACACAAAGGGACAGAATCAGTTGCTCTTGCAACAAATGCACTTTATTTTGTGCCAACCAAATGCGATAGTGGGACAAAGAGAAAGAGAGAGAGACAGAAAGAGGGAGAGAGAAAAGGGGATTGGGATTATAGCTACCAAGACGGGCAGACGATCCTCGTGGAACCAGCCAATAGATGTCCGTTGCCATCTGGGGGGATCCCGAGAGGTCTTTTTTCGAGGATGTTTTTATAGTCTTTTCCAAAGCGAGTGGCTTCTGGCCAAAAGGTGGGAAGGCTTGTGGACCATTGTTCATGGCCAAAGCGAGTGGCCTTTAGCCAAAAGGTGGGAGGGCTTGTGGACCATTGTATGTGGAGATCGTTGCTCCAAGAAACAGGTGGAAACAGGGCGCTACAGCAAGCAGCCTGCTCGAGAGCAGCGCACCACGGCAAGCTCCAGGCACACCAACAGTCCTTGTGACCAGTTCATTGTTCTCGCACCTGTGGGAGCCTTGTTGGGTAAACCAGTCTCATGAGAGACCAGTCCTGGTCCAATAAGCATCACCTGGAACAGTCACTTGGCGTTCCTCCCATCCCTGGCCAGCGCCTTTCAGCTGCAGTTTGAGGGGTCTTCTTAGACCTCAGGCGAAGGTCATTGGGCAGAACAAACGAGAGGCTTTAGACGGACTCTTACACCACCCCGTGACCAACGAGCGTCGCCGAGAAACTCCATCAGCATGATGTTGTGATGTTGTAGCATCTTCAGGACCCGTCGTTGGTAGCATATCCCAGAAAAACGGGGACAGAAAATGGAGGAAAAAAGAAAGAAATAGACACAAAAATAATATAGCAAAATAATCACAACAAAATTGATTAAAACAATTTTTCAAACAAATCAAAATTATATTAGGTAAAATAACTCAAACAATCAAAATTAAAGCAAATCAATAAAATAACTTTCAAACAATTAAAAATTAAAGCAAATCAATATTGACTATCAGTTTGAATCAATACCTAAAGAAAATTCAACATAATGAAATAATAACTAAAAATCAATGTTAATCAAGATTCATGATGCAATACAACAAAGATAAGCAATTTTAAAACTTGCAATTTTTTAAAATTACAAATCAAATAATCAATTTCATTTTAAAACACAACTAAAAATAAGCAATTTTCAAATTTTAAACAGCAATTTTAGTAAAATTACAAACACAAAAATTTCAATGATTCTTTAAATTCACTGCTACATTTTCTACAAACACTGAGTTACAAGCAGTTCTTACAGACACACATCCATTACCTATATGCCCCAGTAGTGTTTCAGGAATCTCCTTTGGATAACTTTCAAAGTTACAGACATTCTGTTTTATGTCTAAGCAAATATCTTGAGCTCTGATTGCATTACTTCCACAGATAAACCCTTGTTGTTCCCAGACAATGCAAGTTTCCAAATTAATAGTTTGTAACTTTTCACCAATTTGACGGGCCCATTCTCTACGCTCGGAAGTATAGAGAATAGCTCCATCATGATTCAGCCCTAATACAGTGATAGGGAATATTGAATGTACTGAAGCATTACATGTGGTCAGTGCAAAGGCTGTGGCTATGTTTATGCTGGGGTAGTAGGTAAAATTTACCAAATTCCACCAGGACTGAAACTTCCTTTTAAAATTATTAGCATTGTCCCAAATTATTGTCCGAATTTCAGTAGGTGAAGTACCTTCTTCCCCTTCCCTTATAATTGAGGCAACAACTGTTTGCATCCAAAGCTGTGCCTGGATACAGCTGAGGGCTAGGGAGATGTTGTTTTGAGCAGCACCAAGAGCATCAATTATCAATTTGTGATCATTTACATTTGCCTTTTCCCAATCGGGTAAAATGTTTGATAGTAACCACTGTTGCATCCCCAGGGCTGTCAAAGAGGACTGCAAGGGTTGATTCAATTTGGTTAAGTCTCTGGTGGTGGCAACCAATTTGTTCATTAATACCTCTGAATCAATGCTGTTTAGAATTCCCAAACCTGTTCCCAGAACACCGATTATGTCTCTTGTTTGTTTCTTGAAAGGATCCTCCTGGTTTTGCAACCAGGTTGTCCATCCCTAGAAAAGGTGAACAAGCCGGCTAAATTACTGAGACATTGTTTTGCATTGGCAATTTGACTTGTTTAAGAGACCGTGCCGAATTAAACAATATTTGTTGTTGGCCAGTTTTCCGAATTACCCAAGGTCCAATTTCAAAAATTTTCAGGCTCAGTATAACTGGTGGTCGGGTAGTGGGTGTTATAGACATTAACATCAAGTTATATTGTTTTTACTACACATAATTTCATGGGAAAATTGTACAACAGTTCAATTTTGATTTTGAATCTTCACAAAATTAAAACACAGCTGTAAGGTCTTGTGCTGTAACTGTATACAGGTTCGATGAGGGATTCAGCAATTAATCTTCATGTTCCATGGCGTTATTCTGTGAAAAATAAACACAACAGAATCTGCCACAAAGAGGCAGGAGGTTAAAATGATGGAACTATCCAGCATGTAACACAGACTGGAATTCTGTTAACTTCCCAATCATTTCTCTGCCAAAAAGGAAGCCACTCTGTACCTCCTTTAAAAACAGCATAAGAATCAGTGTAAATACAAATAAGGGAAGTATTTTGTTTTTCCTCTTGGAAAACAACGGTGGAAGTGTGTAAGGCTACAGCTTTATATTTCCACACTTTTCCTTCTCTTTTGGCTGAAGCTTCAGTAAACCAAGCATTCGCTGTCTGCTCAGGGGAGAAGGGAGGGGCTACCTTGATTACTGGAGCTGGTTTTTCCTGGCTACTATTTAAGTTCTCTGTTTCTTGTATTGACAAATTTTTTACAGTTCCTTCTGTGATTGAGAAAATGTGACAGTACTTCTTGATCAGGGCATACCACTTCCTAACTGAGGGTTTCTGGGCCACCCCGTCAGGGGGGGCAGTCCCAGTAGTGGCTGTTTTCAAAAACTTTTCTTCCTGAGAAGGTTTTTGAATTTTCTCTGAGGCAATTTGCAAGTTAGGGCTTTCCAAATGAGAGATTATTTTTTGTTGCACATCCCTCACTTCTTCTTTTTCTTCTCCACCTATCAATACATCATGTATGTATTGGTACACAGCTACAGTGTCAGGTTTGGCTTTTTGGACTGGCCATACAGGGGGGTTTTGCAAGTCCTGTTTAACTGGTTTGATCCCTTCTTTGGCACCAGAAGGAAGAGGGTAGTGTTTTACATATACAGGTAATTGCATAGGTGATTTATAGCCAGCAGTGAGTTTTATTTCATGTATCATTTGCAAGCAAGCAGCTTTTTGAATGTTTTCCAGGAGTTGGTCAGGGGTACCAACTAAAGCTACAAGGTCTCCTCTTTCCAAAGGGTTTAGCCCTGCTGCCCAATAAACTGCGCACTGAGTTGGGGACCATAAGTTATGTTTGACTTCTGTTGTTAAGAAAGTCCCATGTTCCCAGTACCCACTAGCTGCTTGTTCTGATAATTTAGTAGCAGTGTACAGGATTTTTGTAGTGGTTATTTGTGGGTTAAAATCCTCTTCGTTCAGGTAACTATATTCTGTTTTAACGAGAGGTCTCAATTTAGAGCAGCAATTTTCCCCACAATTTTGTATGTGTACTAATTCTTTCTGGGGGTATATATGCTTTATGTGATATGTTTCCTTTTCTTCTGTTTCTTTTGGTGTATCTGCATGTAGTGATGCATGGGAAAGCTGCAACAAATTGTTTCGGTTTCTTTCTTGCTCTAATTGTTTTTGCAAGGCTTCTACCAAATTTTGCAAAGAGTCTATAATTGCTCTTTCTTCACTCCTTCACGTAAAGCGAGTTTCTATAGCTGCCGTAAGACAGGCCCCCAAAACTGAGCAGAGAATGGTCTTATTTCTGCCCAGATGGAATTTTGTTTCATCTTGCAAAGAATGTATCTTATCAATCACATTTTCTAAATTAAACCAGTTACTGTATGCCCAATCCTCTCCCCCTTGGGAGGGTGTGGCATTGTACTTAGCTAGCAAAGCATAAAATGCATCTTTATCTTTTTCAGACATTTTTACAAAGGGACTAAAACCACTCTTAGGGAGGCACACTAAAAGTTACACAAAAAGCACAGCTAAAACTGTGTTTCCCTTCTCGTCCCTGGAGCGGGTGAAGAGACCACACTACTTGGGAGGTACTACCGTAGTTACAAAACTGCTTGTCTGTTCACGAGCCCAAGTAGTCAACAACAAAACAACAAACACCCAGCCTTTTGCTGAGGACAATCCCCTCTCTTCCCTGCCTGGGTTAGGGGACAAAACAACAAACACCCAGCCTTTAGCTGAGGACAAACCCCTCTCTTCCCTGCCTGGGTTAGGGGATCAAAACAACAATTCACAACAACACAAGTCCCATCTTTTGCACAACTGAGACAATTTTCAAAATATTCTCCGATAAATGAAACGGAGTTGTTTACACCTGGGTCTGTGTGCAGATTGCGGAAAGAACCAATGCCACCTCCCTTGCTTTCTACCACTGTTCAGCTTTCGCTGACAGGATAGGTGCAGCTGAAATGGCACGGATCTTCCCCTGTTACAAAGTGCACAGAGTACCTCAACTCCTCCAGTATCGGGAATCCTGCCGACTACGCCAAAAATGTCACGGTCCGCCTAGTTAGAGCGGGGGTCGTGAAGGTTCTTTTAAGAATCTCAGGGTGCAAAAGACACACAAAGGGACAGAATCAGTTGCTCTTGCAACAAATGCACTTTATTTTATGCCAACCAAATGTGATAGTGGGACAAAGAGAAAGAGAGAGAGACAGAAAGAGGGAGAGAGAAAAGGGGATTGGGATTATAGCTACCAAGACGGGCAGACGATCCTCGTGGAACCAGCCAATAGATGTCCGTTGCCGTCTGGGGGGATCCCGAGAGGTCTTTTTTCGAGGATGTTTTTATAGTCTTTTCCAAAGCGAGTGGCTTCTGGCCAAAAGGTGGGAAGGCTTGTGGACCATTGTTCATGGCCAAAGCGAGTGGCCTTTAGCCAAAAGGTGGGAGGGCTTGTGGACCATTGTATGTGGAGATCGTTGCTCCAAGAAACAGGTGGAAACAGGGCGCTACAGCAAGCAGCCTGCTCGAGAGCAGCGCACCACGGCAAGCTCCAGGAACACCAACAGTCCTTGTGACCAGTTCATTGTTCTCATACCTGTGGGAGCCTTGTTGTGTAAACCAGTCTCATGAGAGACCAGTCCTGGTCCAATGAGCACCACCTGGAACAGTCACTTGGCGTTCCTCCCATCCCTGGCCAGCGCCTTTCAGCTGCAGTTTGAGGGGTCTTCTTAGACCTCAGGCGAAGGTCGTTGGGCAGAACAAACGAGAGGCTTTAGACGGACTCTTACACCAACCGGCTTTACAAGCGAGAAGTGGTAACGAGCATCACCATTGCAATGCTCCTCGGTTTAGGAGCTACCGGCGCTGCCACCGGTGTCTCGGCTCTCGCAACCCAACACCAAGGACTGGCTCAATTGCAGATGACAGTCGACGAGGACTTGCAAAGAATCGAGAAATCCATTTCTTCCCTAGAGAAATCCCTTTCCTCACTCTCAGAGCTCGTCCTCCAAAACAGGCAAGGACTGGACCTTTTGTTCATGCAGCAAGGAGGCCTGTGTGCCTCCTTGAAGGAGGAATGCTGCTTTTATGCGGACCACACCGGAGTCGTCAGAGACTCCATGGCTGAACTGAGAGACCGACTAAACCTGAGAAAAATGGACAGAGAAGCTCAACAGGGCTGGTTCAAATCGTGGTTCAACCGGTCCCCATTGCTCACCACCCTAATTTCTACCCTAATAGGCCCACTCACTATACTCTTACTAACATTAATCTTCGGGCCTTGCATATTTAACAAATTGGTGCTATTCGTTAAGAAGCGTTTAGAAACAGTTAACATTATGCTCATCGAACGCCGACAATTACTTTAAGGCATGCCTGTTACTAACACATTTACAATTTTATACTAACCTTACTAACACATTAAATTTTATAATGTCTAAATTTTATAACTTTATATGATTTTTACTAATCATGAGGGAGGGGGGAGATGTGGAGAGTTAGGGATTTGCGTACGGAAGATATTGGGTTGTGATGGACAGCCAGGGACACCTCTTCTCCCCACCCTTAGCGATCAGACCCTTGCTCTGTACCTGGTCACACCTGGCCAGACGTGAGCTACAGGAAATGACACTGATAGCCCACCATAAAAACCCCTGTGATCCCTGAATAAATGCCATTTGCTGTCTGCCATATTGGTGTAAGGAGCACATGGACCGAGTGGCTCGGGGTTAGAGCCGCCGAACCGGGCTGGAACCAGGTCGCCATGCAACACCCCGTCACCCTAACAATGCAAACAGGTACCTTCCCCACATATTCTGATGCTATCAGGGTGCATTGTGAACCAGTATCAACTAACACTATATGTTTCTGTGGCTTTGATGTGCCAGGCCATCGCACCCACACTATCCAATAGATCCTGTCATCCCATGCCTCTCCCTGGCTAGAGGCAGGGCCCCTCTAGCCCTGGTTATTATTTCTTTCCTGGGCATACAAAGTGGAGGTTCCTTCCCGGGGATCTGACAGATCATCCTCCCTTCTGTAATACCCTTCACCTTGGTTATGGGAGGTTGAGGCTACCTTCATTTTAGCGCAGTTCCCCCGGTTAGCATTTCCCTCCCTGAGGTGACGTACCCATGCTGCCAGGACAGAAGTGGGTTTCCCGTCCCATTTGCCCATGTCTTCCCCATGGTCTCGCAGGAAGAACCACAGGTCAACTCGTGGGGTGTACCCTCTCTCCCTAGCTGGGGGGTGTTGGGTTCTAGATTTGGGGCCTGTGACTCGCACTGGTGCTGCACTGATCTTCCTTATCTCCTCCCTTATCTCCTCCCTCATCTCCTCCCTCATCTCCTCCATTCTATCTTGGACCTCTTGGAGGTCCCTGGCCATGTCAGAGACATTGGCGTGCATTGAGCCATTCATCATGCTCTCAAAATTTCTGAGCTTGTTACCAACAGAACCCACTGTCTCTTGGTGGCTATCAGCATTGATCATTGCAATGAAGGTGGTATATTGAGATGGCCCCAGGGTTGCCACATTCCACAGCATCTGCCCTGTGCACCTGACCTTGTCAGGGTCATGGTCATGCTGTCCATCCCTCCCAAAGAGTACCTCTAATACTGCCACTTCTCTCAGCTGCTGGATCCCTTCCTCAAGGGACTTCCAGTGCATTCTATGGTAGTGCTCCTGCATTCTCTCTTTGTGGACAAACTTCTCTCTCACACTCATTAAAAGCTGGTCCCAGAGGGAAAGGAGGCCTTGCTCCCTTACGAATATGTGGTCCACACCTGAGTCCTGGGCCAAGGATCCCAAATTCCTGGCCTCAGTTCCATCCAGTTGCACACCTGTTCCCATAAGGTCCCAGACCTGGAATAATCAAATTGTAAAAGGCTCACGGCCCCACCGTACAATGTCTTTACGTAGGTTACGGAGACTATCGTATGAGAGGGACTCGGTGATGATCTCAACCTCTGGCTCCCTTGCTGGTTGTGAGGACCCTTCTGGCTGATCCCCATTATCTAGGTGCCTTGTTTTAATCTTAGATTTTCTAGTTTCCTCAGGGGCAACTGCTGCTGGCTGTGGTTGCCCCTGTGATTCAGCTGGAACCTGGACAGATACAACATCTACGGGTTCCACTGCAGCACCATCTGACTCTCTCTCTTTAGGGCAGGGGGAGGGTTTCTCACCAGCTGGAGAAAAGTGCTCCTTCAACATCTGGCCGTGCTCCTTCAACATTTGGCCTATATCCTTCACTAGAGCCCCCACCCACCCTGGGTGGTTCATTTCTGCGGTGGGCTGTGGGGCAGTATCAGGCTCTGGGGTTACATCCCTAGTCCCTGGGGCAGGGTCATGTTCTGGGGCAACATCCCTAGTCCCTGGGGCAGGTTCTGGGGCAACATCCCTAATCCCTGGGGCAGGGTTAGGCTCTGGGGAAGCACCTCTATTTCCTGGGGTAGGTATCAGGGTTGTTATCCAAGCCAATATTCCTTTGTTTCTGAATGCTATGTAGAACAGGCCTATCAGCAACACCAGCCACTGTATAATAACACTAGCAATTAAAGCAGATCTGAAATCCTTGAAAACTGGTGGGGTAGTCTCAAAAAACTGTTTGATGGTTTGGGAGAAAATTTCCCTTGCATTCATTACCTCACAGTAAGTACCATTATTGAAATAACCCCAGAAACACGCAGTTGGAGTACGATAGCTCTGGATCCATGTGGCCACTTCCCAGAAAAAATTAAAAACCCATGAATTCCTGACATAATCAATCCATCAAATGAATCGGATAATAGCTACAGTAGCTATGGTGAGAGGGCCCATATTCAAATAAGGGCTTGCCAATGGGAGAGAGATATCTGTGGCCACGTGGAGCCCAAACCAGATTAAACCGGACAGCATGTTGCCACTTAAGAGAGCTGTTACTCCTGTCTTAACTCTCCTCTTAATGCCCTCTGCTAAACGTTGGGTGCCAAAATCTGTCCTGGTTTGAAGGACAGGTATCTGCCAACAAAGGCAGAAGCTTTACTTTGAAGTAGAGATTTTAATTCCACTCCCCCCAAGTATTATAAATGTTTGTATCCAAGACTCTGAGGCAGAGATAAGGGGATAGGAAAAACAGCTCCTTTACTAATATATCTAACTGTACAAGCAGAAATAACAGCAGTTGTTAAAATTACCAACAACACAGAACAGATAACTCGGTCCCAGTCCTTTCTTTAGCTGTGGGCACACTCTCTCTCTGCCCTCGGTCCTGGTGCCGCAGCTGGAACAAAGCCCGGTGGCCGCAGAGATCAGGCAGGAACAGAGGCGGGAAGTGGCGGCAGTGGCCACACCGATCTCGGGTGGGAGCAGCTGGAGTGGGCAGCTCCTCGCTCACCGTTTGGGTTCTGGTGGTCAGCTGTGTCCTCAGAGGCAGGAGGCTGTAGCGGGGCAGATGCAGGACAGGTGATCGCAGAGGGTCTGGCTCTCCTGTGTTCGGCCACGTGGCTGCAGACGGGGCGTCCTCCTCCGAGCTCCAAGGAAACATGAGTCCCCTCCGGAAGCACGAGAGCCCATTTGCCAGCCCAGTTCTCACCTACCCCTTTTGTCCAGTCATCAAAAGTCCTGGGTGTAACCCGGCCAGCTCCATTGGCATGATAATGGGAAAAATTCTTTAAATTGACACAGTAATAGAAAAAACAGTCAACCCCCAACACTCTGATAAAAGCAAATCATCCACATATTGCAGCAACCTAACCCGTGAGGGTGGAGTAAACTCTCTTAATATTTTCTGCAAGGCTTCCCCAAACAAAACCAGTGATTCTATATCCCTGTGGGAAGACTGTCCATGTCAATTGTTGTTTTACTATTTTCCTTCCTTTCTCCTGTACCCACTCAAAGGCAAAATACTGTTTACTGTCCTCTGTAATCAAACACCCCCAGAAAGTATCCTTCAAATCCAGTACTGAATAATACCGATGTGAACAAGGGATTTGATTCATGATGGTATAGAAACCTGGAACTGTGGGGTGCCTTGGTTTGTCAATTTAGTTTATTTTTTTTAAATCCTGCACCATTCTGTAAGTTCCATCTCTTTTCTTAACCAACAGGATATGGGTGTTATATGAAGACATATATGTCTCCAAAAGACCTGCCTTTAGCAGGCACTCAGTGACAGGCTGTAACCCCTTCCCTTCCCTTCCCTTCCCTTCCCTTCCCTTCCCTTCCCTTCCCTTCCCTTCCCTTCCCTTCCCTTCCCTTCCCTTCCCTTCCCTTCCCTTCCCTTCCCTTCCCTTCCCTTCCCTTCCCTTCCCTTCCCTTCCCCTTCCCTTCCCTTCCCTTCCCTTCCCTTCCCTTCCCTTCCCCTTCCCTTCCCTTCCCTTCCCCTTCCCTTCCCTTCCCTTCCCTTCCCCTTCCCTTCCCTTCCCTTCCCTCCTTCCTGGAATCCTTCCTTCCTTCCTTCCCTTGAAATAGGGTATTGCTTTTGAGACACTACCTGTCCTGGTTGCTTCAAAATAATTTGGAGACGCTCTATATCTAATTTTCCATATTTCTTAGGGGCTGCTACACTTCTGGGTTTATTTCAGCATAAGCCTTCTCAGACATTTTACACAAAGTTACCACAGTGCTAGACCCTGTATCATCTTTTACAATACTAATTTGGATTCCCACTTTAGTCATCAAAGTCCTTCCCAATAAATTAAAATCACAATTAGGCACATACAGAAATTCATGCAGTGCAAACTTATCCCCCACATCTACTAATAGTGGTTGAATAAAATACACCTGCTCATCTTTTCCACTCACCTCTTAAATAACCAATGATCTTTTTGACAATTTCCCCCCCTTAAGGATAAAATTCAAGGTGTCTCGACAAGCCTCTGTATCTGCCAGGAAACACACATCCTCTCGATCCACATCCACCTTAAAAGTTATCAAGGGCTCCAGTGTGGTGGGTCTCTGGTATAATGGGAGCCCCCGAAACCCCTAACAATCTATCTCCATTATCCTCTGGATTTCATCCTTCTGAGGATCCAGCCGTTTCTGCAGACATTCCTGCTTCCAGTGTCCCTCTGCTCTGCAGATAGCACACTGATTCTTTCCCAACCACTGTTTTGGTCCACTCTCCCCTGCCAAGGAGGGAATGCCTCTGCCACTTCTTTCTGACTGATCCAGTCCCCTCTGTCCCAGGAGCTCCCTTGGGCCCTGCAGTTTATTTTTCTGGGGTTGTAATAAGTCTGCTGTCACCTTTGCCTTTTCCTCATCCCTTCTTACATACACTTGCCGTATCTTTCCAACCAGTTAATCCAGGGTCTTATTCTTCCCTTCCTCTAGGCCCCTCCCCCCCGGTACTACCTGTTGGTGCTCCATCTCCAACAATCAAAATAATTTGTTTCTCCAGTGACCCAACAAAATCCTTAAAAGAAAATCCTAATCTTTCCACATACAATCTGCATTTCCCAGATATTCCTTCCTCCTCCTTCTTGTGCTGACCCTCCATACCACACACCATATACTAGAGCCAGTCCCTGTCCTGCACACTTGGTGGGCAGAGCCGGCAGCACCACAGGCAGCCAGGGGGTTCCACAGCCCCATGGGGCCGAGGCCCACCCTGCCTTGGAAGGCGGCAGGGCCAGGGACCACCTGGCACTGAGACTGCAGCTGTCCCACAGCCCCAGCCCGGTCCTGCACCTCCCCACAGGCCCTCAGCCTGTTCTCCCAGTCACGAATCTCCATGCCTGGTCCTGCCACTCCTTGCATTAACAATATTTGTCCACACTCCCCTTCAGCTAATCCTTTCCCAACATACCAACACCATCCATCTGTCCCCTGTTGCCAAGACCCCTTCTAGACTCCCCTTATTGCCCCCCTGGGCATGGATTATTGAGACTCCTTCTCAACTTTCTCTTACTGCCCCCCTTGGGCATCCATGTCCTTAATTACCTCTGGGAGAATGTGCAAACCAACTCAACATTCTCTCAAGGGACTTTTCAGAGATATTTTGGGATCATCATCCCTTTTGCCTGGAGCCCTTTGATGCCTGGAAATGCTGACCTGGAACAGAGAGTAGACAGAGCAAAAGGAATAAAATAGGTATTTATTGAAAGGATACACATTGGGCAATGCAAGAGCCTGGCTAGGGCTGCACCCAAGTTGAAGACGATGGATCCCGGTCACGAGTCTTTACACTTTATAAGTCTTGGTTCATCTACATATTGGGGTCAATTGTCCAACCACAGCCCGAGGTTATAAAGTCTCAGCCCCTGCAATGGTTTTAATTCACGATTTTGAAATTTCTCAGCTAACACACTAATTATTGTGATAGATTTAGCACTGGCTAAATCTCCAGTGCACCTACTAGAATTATTTACTCATTTCCTGCTGTGAGATAGGATTAGGAGAAAGGCAAAATAGGCTCAAATTTTAAAGGGTATCAAGAAAAACTTTATTACCAGAAACTATAAGAAAAAAATAATAAGAATCAAAAAAAAAAACTTCAGAACAATTTTCTTTCTTCTAAACTTCTTTTCTTTCACACTGGCAACGTACAGAAACAAATCAGTCAGTTTATCATCTCTAAAATAGTCTTTCTTTAATTTACTTAGAGAGAGGAGACTCTCTTCAGTCTATGGAAATGTCTCTACAAGAGATAGTTCTCTTTTGGCTTCAATTTCCACAAACAGCAGCCACCTGGGAAATCTGCAATTGTGAAATCCTTCCTATTTTTAAGCCTTTCTACAGTTGAATTCATGTCAACTTATGGGGCACACTTTAAGGAAAGGATTAGCAGTTCAAGCAAAGGCTCTCTTCATCTTTGAAAACACAGGTTTTTCTTCTTCTTCCCTGGGACAAGGGACTTCATCACGCTTCTCTCTCTCTGTTCAAACTTTTCATGGGATCACAGCTACCTCAACATCTGCTTACTTCAGCATGAATGCCTCTGCTCATGTCTACAGTTGGAAAGTTTCATCCACCCCATATGCATTCACGAGTTACAGGGAAAAAAGTATCTGATTTATCTTCTCCATAGCTTACAAGAGAAAATTTCAGTCCACTACTCTCCTCATTCCCTCATCTAGGACCTGACTCCTCCTTCTTATCTGACTTTGATGTCTCTATGCTGTTTTCTGTGCGTCTTCATCTTTGTCCTCTTCTTTCAGTCAAGAGAGAGAACAAAGTATCTGCAAGTCTTATTCTGGGCAGTGAAAGAGTTCATATCTTGCCTGGGCCTGCAGATGGTCATGTGATCTCTTCTGGCCTGTGGCCGGGAGCTATTTACCAAAGAGAGTCTTTTGGCAGCTGTGCTGGGGTTGCGCTGGGATAGCAAGGGCCCAGCCAGAAACGATGGTAGTTGCTCTGGTGTTGGAGTGTAAAAAATAGAAGCCTCTCTGAGTCCCTCAGAGAGAAAAAAGAATGCAGGGATTGAATTAAAGCTTTTAGAGAAATTAAAATAGATTAAGCCACACAGATATGAAGCAGAAGTGTAAGTTTTAGTTTTAAGTAAGTAGGAATATTATTAAGCCACATAGATATGAAGTTGAAGTATATGTCTTAGTGTTAAGTAAGAATACACTTAGAGTGCCTTAAAAAAGTAAAAAGCCCTAAAGTCTAGTTTGAATTTCAGTAACTTAGCCCCAGACATAATGAAAACATAGCAGAACATTGCTTGCATTTCTAGATAAAACAGATAAAACCATTTACATAAATAAATAGAACTATATGCGTAAATTATACGTAAGAACTGACACTACTTCCATTCTTCAAGAATTAAGTTCTGATAGGTGTAGAAAGAATGCTTTAGATTGGTGTTTTTAGCTTATTGAATGATTTATGAATAAAAATCCGCTGTATTGGGGTGAGAGAACACACACACATGGAGAAAAAGAAATTAAAGAAGAAGAAGAAAAAAAAAGACAGAGGAAGAAAAACAAGAAAAGAAGAACAGAAGAATAAAAAAAGAAAAAATGCCAGGGAGCTGCTGCTACTGCTGCTGCTTCAACTGAGGACTCTGTGCCAGAAAGCTTTTTAGCATGGACTTTAATACTCTGAACTATTGCCTTCCAGACTGATGCATTCATGCAATAAACAGCTTTACAGCAAGGAACTACTACTCTTGTCTCTTTGAAGACCAAGACCCGTGAAAAACTTGACACTCTGGCTTCATTCCATTCCAGTGGGGGGCACAGCCTGGCCCCCACCAGGCCGCACGGGCGGGGTGGGCCCAGCCCGCCTGGAGCTGCTCCTGGGGTTATTAACAACAGCAGCGTTGAAGCCGAGCCTCCGACATCCTGGCCCCCTGGCCGCGTCGAGGGTGGGGGGGGGGGGGTGGAAGAAACCTGGCCCAGCCTGCACCGCAGCAGAGGCAGGGCCCGGCTCGGCTTCCCCACCCCCTCCAGGCCCGCAGGCCTGGGCCAGCCCTCCCGCCCAGCCAGCCTTCTTACTCAGGTGGAAGAAAGAAGAGAGCTTCCCCGGCTTTGTTCATTTTAAAATGTGTATTCACAGAGGCATGTTCAGCCTTCTCCGTGGTTTAATAGGTTGTCAATTCTAAAAATTAATCCCTGATTGTTTTTTGTCAGACATAGAGGAAACTGTCATCAGCTTTAAAAAAAAAAAATATTTCCGTGGATGTCTCCTTCCTTCCTCACTAAATGTCATATGTGCAAAACCAGCACAGCCCCCTGGCTTGCCTCCTTCCCTTTGACATTGTTTATACTTTTTGGGTAACAGGTGTCCTTGATTTTCTACCTGGGAAGGGATTGTTTTGTCTAACCACCCTGAGAACTTACTAACACGTAACATGAAGTTTCAGAGTTACACACTAAGTAGAAGAGAATCTGAAAAGTATAAAAGCTAAGACCCAATGCATCACCTTCCTGGCTTCGCCTGCACTACCCTCCAATGGGTGCCCTTTCAGGTTTACTCCCCAAAGCTCCCATTGTACTCACCAGTGAGATTTTCAGTGGTACTTCCCTGCAGACTGTTCACGGAGCCCCCTGGTCTGCCACTTGTCTGCCTCCTGGAGTCTTGGGTACCCAATCAATCACCTGGTTCCAGCTGCCACCAAGCAGAGCTGATCACCAAAAATGGGTGAGGCGCGCCTTCAGCTCTGCTCACTGCCCACCACCCCCAGATGGCGGAAGTATCCTGGACGAGATCCCCCAAATTGTCAGGAAATTTAATCCATGATGTCAGAGATTTGTGTCCAAAAAGGAGACAGAGGAGTCTTGTAACTTTATTCAAATAAAGGGAGAGGCCATGGGGTATTTCCCATGGGGTCATGCAAATTTTTAGGGGACGCAGCCTCCTTTTTTTGTCTGCTCAGAGGGTCTGTGGAGATCCAATGCTCCAGACCCGGAAAGCCACCAACCTTCCCAGAGAGAGGGTCCTGCAAAGGACTGCCATCTAAGGGGGTCTTCTTGCAAGTCTCCTAGCCGCCGGATAGACCTCAGCAAGCAGTGGCCTGTGGCCACAAGCGATCTGCTCTGATCAGTGATTTTGACTCAGCGATTTCAGCTCTGCTTGCGAGGCTATCCCAGGCTGACTCAGGGACAGAGAGACAGGAGCATTGTATGGCAATTCCACAGAGATTCCTATGTTATCCATCAGCTCTGTGAAGGGAGTCAGGGACAACAGCTCCTCTGAGAACTGGGGGGAAAGCTGGGGTTTTTATGGGGGAAAGCAAGGGTGGTACCAAGGGGGAAAGACCAATGGGTTACTAAGGATTAACATGGGTACTAGGGCATGGTGGGATCACTGAAGTCTTTGGGGATACCTCACCACGATAAAGAAAGATGTGCCAACCCAAAGAGCATCCTTCCAGGAGGGTTGAGATAAGCTAATCACAGCCCACCCAAGGGACATTCCATTCAAGGGACATCTCTCTAGGGCAAGGCCACTGGGCATAGCCACATTTCCCAGCCACATTTCCCTCTCTCTTTCCCTATTAACTGGGGTACTTGAGAGGTACGTACAAGAGTCACCTCAGAGACTATTGAAGATTGTGAAAGAGATGGGGACTACTGACTTGTGATCAGAATCCAAATTTACTGTGAGTTACATATGCTTATATACCATTTTAGGAAGGCTAGTAATTTTTTACTACATTGATTGGGTTAAACATTACACAAACAAACTTACACATTTTGCAACATTTTTACTTGATTTAATCCTTTTCCCTCTCACCGGTCTTGATCCAATCTTCTTGCTCTGTTTGTTCTTGCCAAGGCATCTTGATTATCAAACTACTTATGCTAATGAAATCCACAGTACACTCTGTCTTAGCTCTCATAGAGACTGACTCAGTGAGGTGGGTATTTGCTTTTATTCAGTGCTGGGTACATGGGGGATCGCTCCTCCTAATGCTCACATCCAGCACTTTACACAGCAAAATATGTGGTCAAATTTCATGCATATTCATTACATTCCTTGGGATAGGAGTGGTTATACAAATTACTTCTCAGAAGTAATTAATTTCATTAGCATACATGACCAGCAAGTGCAGTGTACTATGGTGATTGCACTGAGGAAGGCACCGAGTCTTCCTCAGGGGTTGTTCCAATGAAGGCCAGCAGTCTTCCTCACTCTGCACTTTTCACCTTTCTTTCTGAAGCATGCACAGTTCTTTGCTGGCTTATTCAGCATTTTTTACTGCTGGTTTCAATGGGTTTTGTTCCTCTCATCTTGACAAGGTGCATTCTGTTTCTTTTAAGAAGGCTAAGGGGCATTCTGTTTCTTAGGCTTGTGATTAATATTTGCTGACTCTTAATAGCTAACTCATGCTTACATGGGTTAACTATTGATCAACTCCTTTCAGCCTAATACAAACCCCCTTTTTCTTTGTATATCTCTTCTTTTTCCCTAAGTCCAGGAATTTAGTACAGCCTTGGGTGAGAAACAGCCTGTGTCAATTAGTGAATTTGCTATGGAATTTATGATCCCCCTATTGCTTCTTTCACCTATCAGTATCTGACTTTATCTACCAGCAGGCCCACAGTTTGTTTGTAGACACATCTCTTTCATTCCTTTCATGTTCATTACATTTGTTGCCTTAGTCCCAGATAATGGTCAAGATGAAATTTTATGGATTCTGTGTTTTCTAGAGCTTTTTTTGTTGTCCCTAAAAGCTGGATTTGTCACTCGGTGTGCAGTAAGCCAATCTTATACACAGAGCCAAGGTATTTATCTATTTCATATTTGTGCAGAGATGGGTGCTAGCACACCGATTCTCAAAACTTTATCTATACATTTTATCAAGCAAAGAAATCATGGTTTATTGCCTAGAAGTTACCTACTTCTCTTATTCATTAGTATTTTGCCTTCTATTGGTTGAATGATTCTCTGGCTTCTTATACTAATTAGTCCACATGTTCAATCTTCATTTTAGTCAGTGGGCTTCTTGAGTTGATGGTCCCAATCTCCCACTGCCAGAATTACCTTTAACCCAGTTGACTCGGTGTGCAAATTGTAGATTGAGCTCTGAGTGGTGGGAGTCCGAGACAAAAACTGGCTCTATCCCTTGCATTATAAAAGACACAGGGATCTGTGGCTCCAGCCAGGTGGCAAGAGACACAGCAGGAGCCTAGGACTCAGCAGGAAGACCCCAGACTACCCATGAAGGGCGTAAAAGCCCAGGTGATCCTTTGTTCAGGGTCTCTCCTTTGAAGCTATGAGGCCTGTTTCACAACCCTCTTCTCATTCTCTATAACTCTCTGGGCGAACAGTTAACTATTTCTGACCCTTGTGATAATTGATAAAAGATTCATGTTAATCATAGAAGTATTGGGATTTGTATAAACCAGAATACTTAGGTCTGAAATGAAGCATGACACTAAAGAAAGAAAAATATAAGATTAAATCATTCTGTTTTACTTACAGTTTGCAAAACAAGGCTTTCACACAGCACAGCAGATTCTGCAAAATCAGATTTCCTGCCTTTGTGTAATCAATTGCAGCCTGAGACCAGACTTCCCAACTTCTGTCATTTCTTATCTACCAAGACCAATGGTTATCTATGGGACTTGACAAATTGTCTAGACACTCACGTCGTCCAGCAATCCCACGGACCACCACTGCTTACCTGGCAGAATTATGACAGAAAAAAAAAAATCAATTATTGATGACGACAAGGAAACCATGCTATAAAAGGGAGCTGCAAACCAAAGTTCTGTGGAACATGAAGTGGGCAGTGGCCCCCATGTAACCCCACTGCTCTGTCTATATAAAGTAAAGCAATCTAAATCTTGCTGAATATCGAAACTTTTGTTTCTCATTTATAAAACCCTGTTGGAAGTTGAGTGTTTTTCTATTACTGTGTCAGTTTAAAGAATTTTTCCCATTATCATGCCAATGGAGCTGGCCAGGTAACACCCAGGACCTTTGATGACTCTGGACAAAAGGGGTAGGTGGGAGCGGCTTCCCGAGGGGCTACTCGTGCTTCTGGAGGGGCGACTCATGCTTCCGGAGGGGCGACTCGTGTTTCCAGCGAGCTCGGAGGAGGACCCCCCCATCTCCAGCCACGTGGCCGAACGCAGGAGAGCCAGACCCTCTGCGATCACCTGCCCTGCATCTTCCCCGTTCCAGCCTCCTACCTCTGCGGACACAGCTGATCACCCGGACACAACGGTGAGCAAGGAGCTGCCCTCTCCAGCTCGCTCCCACCTGAGACCAGTGTGGCCGCTGCCGCCCCTTCCCACCTCCGCTCCTGCCCACTTCTCTGCAGCTGTCGGACTTTGGCCGTCTGGAACACTGGGACCGTGTGCAGACAGAGTGTGCCTGCAGCTAAAGAAAGGACTGGAACCAAGTTATCTGTTCTGTTTTGTTGGTAATTTTAACAACTGCTGTTGTTTCTGCTTGTACAGTTAGATATATTAGTAAAAGAGCTGTTATTCCTTCCCCCTTATCTCTGCCTCAGAGTCCTTGATTCAAACAATTATAATACTTGGGGGGGGGGGTGGAATTAAAGTCTCTATTTCAAAGGAAAACTTCTGCCTTTATCGGCAGACACCTGTCCTTCAAACCAGGACACACCCTTAAGATATCACTTGCACTAAATATATTCCTCAACATTTGATATCCCAAACAATCCATATGTCTTAAAAATCAAAAGCCTCCTTTGTGTTCTTTCTCCACACTTTCTGAGACCAATGTCTGAGTGGTTAGGAAATTGGAACCAATTCTGCACTTAATTTAAGTGTTAAATTCTTTTTCCAGACTAGAAAAAGGAAGATCCCTCATTGAAATGGAGGAGTCCCAGGACAAAGGATAGCTGCATTGCAGGAGGAAAAGTGTAAGGAAAGTATGCTAGGGATTAACAGAGAACAGGAAGGAGGTGGCACAACAGAAGTATGTCAGACCACTTAGTGCAGTTTCTGTCTACCTAAACCGAATTGTGATGTGACAGATTGCAAGAAAGGGAGGTTGTTTGACTCCCTAAAAAAAATATATTTCAGGTTGTGAGCAAGAAAAAAAAATGAATTTTTCCCTTTAGGCTATTTTTTCTGCTGTGCATTTTTCCCATACTGTACAGCTCCTTGGTTGCCCAAAATGTAGTGATTGTACCCATCAGGCAACCCTTCTATGTAAGACATTATAAGGCTGGGCTCACTTAGCCTATGTGGATGTATTGGGGATGGTGTTTTATCACATATCCATTTTTGTTTTGTTTTTGTTTTGTGTCCAGGGTGGTTGCTGGCCCATCAACTACTTCCCCCCCTTGGCTCCAGGAGTATCACGTTGGGTGAGACCCAACCCGGGATTTCCTATGAGAGTTAGGTGGGTTGCTGTGCCTCAGTTTGAGACAAATTAGGAGGAAATGTCCTGAAAAGGTTATCTCATCTAAAGAAAGGTAGGTTTTGGCAGCCCCTCCCCCACAAATTCCAAAGTAATTTCTTGGAGGAAAGTGAAAAATCCATGCTTATTTAACAAGCAGAGTGCACACAGGCACAGAAAAGAAAATTAGTGACATTAGATAATAAACCTTCTCGTTGTGGAGAAAGACGGTGGGTTTTTAGAGTCCTGCTCAGCTTCTCCCGAGGTCCGGAGCCAGGATGCGGTGTCCCTGAAGCGTCTCCTCTGGGCCGCAGCGTGGGGCTCCCGGCGATGTTCAGATGTTTCGGACCAGACCAAAGCTGAACAGTTCCAGAAGAAAAAGCAACAGTCCCAGGAAAAACTTCTTGCCTCAGCTAATGAACAAGAAGCTAGCTAAAAGCAAAGATGTACTCCCTCTGTCCATGCTAGACAACACAGTTGTGTGAACCCGGGGGAGTCTGTGAGAACTGAACACAACCTGCACACTGAGGAATTTCCCCGGCTTCCCCTGCCTTCCAGCTTAAAGTTACTGGACCCATATCTGGGCATAAAGCAGACGATAGGGGATACAGTATCATAGCATCACCCCAGGACAGGCTGCTTCTTTCCGGTGGAGCGATCGTCTCTGCAACCACACAGCACGGCGTCTCTGACTGGAGATACTGTTGTCTTTTTGGTTTTTGCCCGTGTTTTTTCTTTTCCTTTGACTCTGTGACTGGAGCTTACTGGCTTGCTTCTCTGCCCCTTTCCTTGCTCAGGAGCCCAGATCCAGTGTGTGCTGCGCCCCACCGGGGCTGCCTCCCAAACCCAGGACCAGCCACAGCCAGTGAGCTATTCAGAAGAGTAATTCCCTGTCTAACCACGCTGCTGCTTCAGGGCTTCTTGCTACACTCTAACCCAACACCCAGACAACCCCACGACTTCGGGCAGGGCTCCAGAGTTTCTGCTGTGATACAGTATAAACACTTTGTTCATTAAAACTCCTAGTAAGGTATAGTGAATTTCAGCCGGTGGTGAGACGGGTATAGACTTTGACCACATAGTTTCAAATCACGGACCATGGTATGCATAATTTATGCTAAAACTAACGGCTGGGTTGTTTAACCAGTTTTTAAGGATTTTCCCCTAGGCTAGGAGGAATAAACAAGAAAAGCACCAGGCGCCTCTCCCCTGCTTCGACCACCAGAAGACAAGATTACGACCCCCACCAGCAACGGGCCTCCTGGATGCAGAGTACTCCAAGGAAGGACAGGTCAGCTAAATTAGAACTGCATAAAAAGACCATGAGGGGAGAGGGAAATTGCGCGCCGTTTGTGGAGCAGTGCCTCTCGGCCGCCCAGCGCTGTTTTGCTTACTGTCGCTTGCTAATAAACTCTAATTGATTAGGACTGACTTGATTCGGTTTTCATTCTCAGTCTATAACATCTGCTACTTTTTTTTTGCCACCCCCAGTTGTGTCAACCTCTGCCGTTCCAGCTTGCTGCTTCCAAGGTTTCCTGCAGTCCATTCAGTTTCCCGAGTGGCACTGACACCAGCTGCTTCCCATGAGTTTGCAAAGGAAAGCCCCTTCTCTCTCCTGCCAGCGTACCCGCCATTACCATGCGGAGAGAAGGGGCTGAGCTCGTGCCACAGCGTCCCCTGCATCGGCAAAGGAATAATCTTATCTGCCCTCCCCCACCGGGAGCCAATAGCCCTGACGGCTCTCACCATAACTACACCAACAGGGAAAAGTACTCGACAGCCGAAAAAAGGCTGTTGTTGGGATTCTGCTTTGTTTACTGTTGCTGCCATCATTGTTGTTTCTTTGCCATGTCATATATGCTAGTAAATAACTGTTATTCCTTTTCCCAAATCTTTGCCTGAAAGCCCAATAATTTCTAAGTGTCCTGGGTTAGTGTTGAGACTACTCCTCTCCCTGCACCCCCGCCCCCACCTCTGTTTGCACGGAGCTGCTGCCGCCGCGGCCATTCCTCCCCCGCCCCGTTGGGCCCCCGGCTGCTGGGCTGCTGCTTTTGCGGCTGCTGCTGCTGCTTTTGCTGCTGCTTTTGCCGCTTTGGCTGCCGCTTTTTCCCCTAGCTTTTGCCCCAGCTTCTCCTGCCCCCCGCTGCTCCTTCTTTCTGGACTGGGCTTGGTTGTGATGGCTTGTAAGAGGTTTATAAAGATGCTGGAATCGGTTCCAGAAATATTTTCTGGGTCCTGGTTATGAATATGCACTCAGTTTGTTAAAAGGAGAAA
>JAPFBE010000036.1:1082417-1229917 GCA_034336665.1 Luscinia megarhynchos
CTTTCACTGTACCATGACCAAAAGGTCTATGGTGCTACCCAGTTCAGCTTCTGTAGCTGTCTGATCTCTTACACTGCCCAACAGTCTGACCCTGCCCAACAGCCCACCTCAGAAATGGGCCACCCAGATTGGATGGGGGTAATGGAGGAGAAGATATGCCAGGCGCTGAAGGAAGAGTCTTTCCCAGCTGGTGGGAAACCCTGTCCCTGCCTCAGAGGGAGAGTCTGATGGTGCAGCAGTGGAACCCAGAGACATTACAACTGTCCAGGTTCCAGCTGAACCACAAAGGCAGCTGCAGCTAGCAGCAGTCACCCCTGTGAAGAGGAGGAAGTATAAGACCAGATCAGTGCACCCACTTAATGATGATGGGGAACCAGGGCCCTCACAACCAGAAGGGGAGCCGGAGCCTGAGATCATCACTAAGTCCCTGTCACACAACAGTCTGTAATCTGCGAAAAGACATTGTGTGATAGGGGTGCGAGGCTTACACAGCCTGGTTACTTTGTGTTTGGGATTTTATGGGTACAGGCGTGCAACTAGATAGTGGTGAAGCAAGGAATTTGGGGTCCTTGACCTAGAACCCGGGTATTGATTGAATGTTCTTGAGGGAGCCAGGGCCCCTTCCTCTCTGGGAGCAGCTTTTAATAAGAGAGAGGTTTGTTCAGAGATAGAATTCAGGAGCCCCATCATAGAATGCCCTGGAAGACCATGGAGGAAGGGATCCAATGCATGAGAGAAGTGGCAGTATTTGAGATACTTTTTGGAAGGGACGGGCAAAATGATAATAACCCTGAAAAAGTCTAGTGCACAGGGCAAATGTTGTGGAGCTTTGCACATCTGGGGCCATCTGAATACTCCAACTTCATGGCAACAATGCATTTTGAGGACAACCAAGAGTGAGTGGGTTCCATAGCCAGCAAACTCAGGAATTATGAGAGCATGGTCCATGGCCTGATGCAGACTCATGTCTCTGCTGTGGTTGAGAGTTTCAAAGGGAAGATGAGGGAAGAGATGAGGGGCAACAGTTTCCATGTGGCACCAGTGCAAACCAGAGGCCCTGACATCCTCCAGCTAGGGAGAGGGGGTACACCCCACAAGCTGACCTGTGGTTCTTCCTGTGTGACCATGGGGAAGATATGACAACGTGAGATGGAAAACCCACTTCTGTCCTGGAAGCACTGGTGTGTCAACTCAAGAAGGAAAACATTAACAGAGGGAGTTCCGGTAAGTGAAGGTAGCCTCAACCTCCCATAATCAAGTTGCTAGGTATAACAGAAAGGAGGATGATATGTCTGATCCCCTTGAAGGCACCTGTAGAATGTATGCACAGGGAGGGAATGATTACCAGGGCTAGAGGGGCCCTGCCTCTGTCCAGGAAGAGGCACAGGAGAATCAGGTCTTTTGGACTATGTGGATCCAATGGCCTGGCACATCAGAGCCACAAAAATACAAAGCGTTAGTTGATACTGGTACACAGTGTACCCTAATGTCATCGGGACGTGGGGCCAGAACCAGTTTCTATTGCTGGGGTGACTGGGGATTGCAGTAATTGACCCTGTTGGAAGCTGAGGTGAGCCTGACTGGGAAGGAGCTGCAGAAACACCCTAATGTGACTGGCTCAGAGGCCCCGTGCATTCTGGGCATAGACTTCCTCCGAAATGGCTATTACAAAGATCCAAAAGGACTCAGGTGGGCTTTTGGAATAGCTGCTGTAGAGGCTGAGGCCATTAGGCAATTGAATATCTTGCTTGGACTGTCAGAGGACCCTTCTGCAGTTGGACTCCTGAGGGTGTGTGTTGGTTTTGCAAAGCCTGGTTTTTGGTGGTGGGGGGGGCACAGAGGTGGCTTCTGTGAGAAGCTGCTGGAAGCTTCTACCACATCTGGCAGAGCCAATCCCTGAAGGCTCGGATGATGGATGTGCCACTGGCCAACACTGGGACAATTAGAGCTGGTGGTAATGCCTCTGTGACAACATATTTAAGAAGAAATAAAAACAAAGTTTGGGGTGCAGTTTTAATTCCAGCTAGAGAAGAGGAAGAAGTGAGAACATGTGAGGGAAACAACATGAAGACACCAAGGTCAGTGGAGAAGGAGGTGCTCCAGGCACTGGAGCCGAGATTCCTCTGCAGCCCACGGGATCCACAGGGAATGCAGAGATCCACTTACAGCCCATGGGGGAGGTGCCCACGCTGGAGTGGGTGGATGCATGGAGGAGGCTGTGGTCCAGTGGGAGACCCGTGGAGAGAGGAGGCCCTGCTCCCAGGCTGAGGCAGCCTGTCCTTGGAGGACTGCATCCCATGGAAGAGTGATCCACACCACAGCAGTTTTGGGAGGATGGCTGCCCATGTGAGATTGCCACCACGTCAGAGGTTTGCAGAGAACTGTCTCCCGTGGGAAGGACCCCCACAGTGCAGCAGGGGAATGACTTCTCTCCCTGAGCAGTAGAAGAAAACTATTGCGGTTTAAGTGTTTGTTGAGATGGTGCAGGTAAAGAAGCAGGAAGGGCCTTTGCAAAGGTTTCACAGCGATGTTTATTTCAGCCATGCACGTGGACAGTCCATGGTGAGAAGCAAAAGGCAAAGGCCTGTGTTTAGGGTGTAGGTTAAATACATGGGATGAGTAGGGTGGGGGAAGAAGCATCAGAGATCAATTACCAGGGGACATAGGGACATTATAAGGGTGGGGTTAGGGCATGGGGGCCAACAGGGGAACAAGGTGGGAGTGATTGAAAGACTAAAGAACAGAGAGAGGAGGCACGGGGCTGACCAGGGAACAGAACAGGGTTAGCTGTTCTGAGAGGGCAGCTGAGAGGAGCCATTAGTGTTTTCCTAACTAGGGAATGCCTTTCAGGATCTCCACAACTCCCCGTTTCTTTATTAATTACAAAGGCTTCTTTTAAGGATTTTAAAATTAAATGTTTGAGGCAATTGAATGAACACAAGATGACAAAAACAATCAAAAGCATTCATAAGACAATTTTCAAAATGCAAGTCATTCCCTGAGTTCCCAATGTCCGAACATATTTTCTGAAGCATCCTAGAGCTCATAGGAAGGATGCAAGGTTTTCTTGGCATGGCTTATCAGGAAACTGAGTCAGGAATAGGATTCTTCGGCAAGGACTGGAACTTTGCTGGCTGTTAGCAGTGTGGTTAGCTGTGATTGAGTCTGTATGAGGTAGAGTGGGGCTGGTGTACCTGTTGGAACTCCAAATAGAGATCATTAATTTTGAAGAAAAAGGTTGTTACCTTAGGAGACATTTATTTTTCTTCCCCCCTCTGCGTTTCACCCCCCTTGTATTAAGAAAGAACTTTGGGAAAAGGGATTGGTAGCTGAGTAGCAAAGGTAGGGAGAAGCATGGCTGTGGGAGGAAGACTGTGGAGGGGAAAGGGAGGTAGGAGTTTGAGGGAACATAAAGGGGTAATAGGATTTGGGGGGACCCCAAGAAGAGTTTGACTTATTTTGTGGATGGGAAGAAGGGAAATTGGGAGAGAGGCAAGGAAGCAATAGGGATTGGGGGAAGGCACTCAGAGGAGTGTGACTTATCCATTTGGGAGGTCCTGAAAACACAGGAAGGGGCTTCTGGTTGCAGGATGGCTGGTTGGTGTTTTGTGCTGTCCCTGCTTTTGGGCTGCTGCTGAGACTTGATGGCTGTTGGCTTTGGGCTCCATCTCTTTGACAGTTGTGTGGGGGACAACGTCTTCTAGGACGTGGATAGTTTGGTGTGTGTTTGCTACCTTGCACCTGAACTCCACCAGGTCCTGTAATGTCGGCGGCTTGGGGGCCTTTTTTCCCTGGTACTATATCAAATTCTACAGTCCCTCCATCTCCTACGCTGCAGAGATATTTGCTGGGGTTATTCTTTTTGATAGCAGTCTGATGGACAAGCACATCTTCCTTGGTATCCTTCTGGATGATGAACCCATATTTATTTTTCACACTGGACCACTTCACTGTCCCCAAAACTTTCGTGGCAATGACCTTTTTAATTTTGCCAGTGAGTTTGTGTCCATGGCTGTGTTGCTGGATGTGCTGGTGCTGGCAAGGTTGTCGCTGCTTGGGGCACTGCTGCTGTTGTGGCAGGTAGGAGGCGGTGGGCATGGAGGGTCGGTGCACGCAGCTTCCTCTGCTCTCCCCTCCTCCAATGGCACAGGCGAGGGGGCAGCACAGCAGGCGATGTGGCACTTTGGTGGTGGCAGCATGTCTTGCGTGGCAGTGTGACGCTCTGACACTCATGGCACGGCTGGCACTGCTGCTGGTGCCGTGGCTGGCGAGGTGTAGCGGTGCACTGCAGGTGCTGCTGTGAGCTGCACAGAAGCTCCGAGACTAGACTGCTGCTCCCAGCTCCCTTTTTGCCATTTGGCTTGGAGCTGGCGGTGTTGCTGAGGGCCACGCTGGGGCAGTCCTGGCTCAGGCAGTGGCAGCAGGGCGGCCGCAGGTTCTCCGTGGCGGCACCTGTTTGGCATGGCCGTGCCTGAGGAGAGTGGTGGCATTTGCCGCCTGCGCCGCATCTCGCGGTGCCATGGCAACTGAGGTGAACACATTCGCTCTGTCTATGGAGTCTTCTCTGGCTTCACAGAGATCCTCAAGCTGTGCAATTAGAGAGTGCTCCCAAGTGGGTTTCTTTCCCTTTGGTTGAAAGGGACTGGTGCAGCTGTAATTTGCCAATAGGGGCTGCGCTTCCGACCTCCCCAACCTAACCTCTGGGACCGGGACCGTGGGAACCAGAGAGCAGGGTGTGCCTGGGGGCAGTATCCCAAACCGGAGGGGAGGGACCCAGCACGGAAAGGGGCAGAAAAGGAGACCCCGTGCCTGCAGCCACACGGTCCATGACATCTTGGGCGCACTCCAGCGACCACGTGGCTGCAACCATGTGGTGGGAGCCATGTTGTGCAGCAGCACTAAGGATGGGAAAACATGGAGAAGAAAACTTTTCCTGCAACAGGAGAGGGGGTGTAGGGGCTGAAGAGGGGAACACGGAGGAGAGGTTTCTGAATGTGGTTTAGCATTTATCAAATATTCATCAGGACTGGGAACACATGAAGCAATCATATGAAGCAAACAACAAAATTCCATCACTGGTAAGTCCTCCCCTGTAGAAGATGTTACTACCCCCAAACAGGGCCCCTGGGACCTGATTCCTTAAACAAAGAAATTCCTTAAAGCAGGCCCCCCTCTCCTTATCAAAACTTCTGTTATCTCTTAGGATTTTTATTGGTTCTTAAAGTTGTAAGGTAATTGGTCTTTTTCTTACTAAGAATATTAAGGTAATTGGTTAGTTTGTAATTTGTAGTTTTTATTGGTTAGAACTTCAATCCTTTAGAAAGCTATAAAAGCTCTTTGTTATATCATGTAATTGGACGTTTGTTAGCAAAACCCTTCGAAGAAATAAAGACATCTTCGGAATCTCTGCAGCACGGTCTCAAGCCTTTATTCTCCGCTAGCGTGTAGCTGTGGCTTTGCCACGAGAGCTCCCGAAGCTATTGGAGCTCTTGTAGCATCCCGGGGTTGGAAACAATCCAACGCCAAAAGAGCTACATTTGGCGCCAGAACTGTTCCTGAAACCCCCCTCAGGCGACTGTGAGCGGTTCTGCCTTCAAAGCGCCACATTGCCTGGTTCGGCAGTTCTTTGTTCTATAAAGAGCTGCTAAAACCAAGGCTGGCCATCAATCTCAGACTCCGGATCTGAAACTGCACCACGCTAGCAAGCAGCCAGCAGCTCTGACCCTTCGGCTGACATTTGGTGAGCACTTAGCCCTGTTTATAGTGTGCGTTTCTATAATAGGGTCTAATCGCGGTTTTTAGGGTTTTTTTCAGTTTTTTTTCTCTTTTTCTGCTGGTTTGCCACGGAGTTTCCATGGGAAATCTGCTCACTAAATCTGCCCTAACCCCCACGGAAAAAGGCTTCTATTCCCAAATACTAACTCTTTTATCTAATAACTATTTCAAGTTTTCTAAAACATCCCTCTCTAAATCCACCTTAAAATCCTTTGTTAAATGGCTTTTTATTAATTTCCGTAATACTAATTCTCAATCTGTGGCGTCGGGCGACTTTTGGCATGGTGTTGGTGAAGCACGGAAATAAACTTCACAACCTATAAAGTTGTGGAGTAGGTACGTATTTTATTGAGCGCTGGACGCAGGGGGAGAGCATCTTCCCAAATCCTGCGTACCTTACATGATTTCTAAGCTTCTATTTATCTAGGAAGTTCATGCATATTCTAAATCACCTATACATATTGATTATCTGCCCCGCCTGTTCCCCCTCGTATGGAAATCAGTTGCATATTCATTGGGCTGCATAGTTTGTTGGATTGATTGGTCTCTATAAATAGTCGGTGGGCTGAAAATGATGAACAGCAGTCTTCCTGCGCTGTTGAACTTTTTCACCTTGTCTTTCTATGCCATGTGCTTCAGTCTCTTGATTGTGATATTTTGCAGACTCTGCACTTTTACAAAGAGGGATCCCCTTCATTTTTGCAAGCCCAGCAAAATCTATAAATCAGGGGTCTCTTATCGTGCATTCCTTTCCTTATAAGCACACAGTAACTGATACCATATGTTCTACTCTTCATTCTATTTAACCCTTAAATCCCCTGTTTCAGTCCCCCTTTTCTAGAAAATTAGTAAATTCTTTTACTTAATACAAGATTTCTTTTTCTCCATTCTTCGATATGTATCTCTTAATGCCTTACTATGTACTCCTGGACAATGAAGTTAGTATTGCCATCCGTTGTAGCATCTTCCAATTCCAAATAAGTGAGTACAAAAGACAGCAGTAAAGCTTAGACTAACTAAAACCAATAACACAATTACTGGATGACATAATGTATTCAAAATTCCAGTTGCAGTTGGGGACCACCGAAAGGGCATCCACCAATTGTGGCTTGTATCCTGCTTAACCCTTTGTAAGACTCTATTTATTTCTTGGACATCATGATGAACAGTGACTAAAGTCTTTTGCCCGCTCTCTTTGATTTCTTCCAAAATTTTTTGCTAAGTCTTGATGTTTTACCAGTTTAGCTTTACCAATGTAAGGTTCATTCCAATGAGTAGGTGACAGTTCAGAGTGGTATGTTGTGTACTTAGACCTTATCAGCTGGTGGGATGTAACTGGTGGCGAATATGAAAAATCACATCCCACAATTCTAATGAAATTACAAATACAGAAGTTAGAGTTATTCTTAACAGGCAGGGGTTACATTCTCATTGTCTATGTTTACAAAAACACAAGTGGTTCTTAAACATACACATCCTCGACCAGTATATATAAGCATAGTCTTTTGATCAGTATCTGGATGAATTTCAAAGTGGCATACACCCTGCTCAGTGTCAAGGCATATGTCTTGAGCATCAATTGTATTGCTTTCACAGATAAACCCTTGTTGTTCTCGAGTAACACAGGATTCTACATTCACAGTTTGCCATTTCCCATTTACTGTCCGGGCCCACGCCCTATGCTCTGAGGGATACAACACCATCCCCTCATGGTTCAGTCCCAATGCAATGATGGGGTGAATAGCATAAACTGTGGCATTACGTATGGTAAGCACAAAGGTAGTGGCCATATTAGCAACAGGGTCATAGGTGAAATTTACTAGAGTCCACCAGGACTGGAATTTTCTTTCAAAATCATTAGCATTGTCCCAAACAGCTTTTCGGACCTCCATCGGAAAAGTGCCTTCACTCCCTTCCCTTATAGCCAAGGCAGCTGTGGATTGGATCCATAACTGTGCTTGTATACAACTGAAAGCTAAAGACATATTATCTTGGACAGTGCTAAGTGTGTCTATTATTAACTTATGGTCCTGGTCCTCAGCCTTTTTCCAGTTCGGTAATACCTTTGAAACCTGCCACTGACTATTTCCTAATGCCAGTAAAGATGATTGTAGGGGTTGACTCAGTTTTGTCAAATCATTTGTTGCAGTTGCTAGCTTATTTACTAGTATTTCAGAGTCAATTCCATTCAAAATTCCTAATCTTGTTCCCAACATTCCCGTTAAATCTCTTCACATCCTATCCCTAAGGTGTACTTGCTTCTGTAACCATGTTGTCCACCCTTCTAGGGATGGTTTTAGGAAGGAGGAACAGGCTGGTTGAATCTCTGAAATATTGGTTTATATTAGCAATTTAACACGCTTGAGAGACCATTCTGGATTGAATAATAATTGCTGTTGACCTGTATTTCTCACTATATATGGGCCTACCTCATAAATCATAAGTTTAGGTTCAAGTGGCGTACTCTGAGTCTGAATCTGAACAGGTTAAGTTATGGCATTTATTCTAAATTTAAATGAGAGCCCAAAATCTTTATAAGCCCAAAGGCATACCACCTCAACAGTCCAATCTAATGTAAAATTATACCAACAATGTGGCTCACTGTGTTGGTTACAAATCTCATTATGTCTGTTTGCAGGGGGAGATGAGACGCTGATTTGAACTGGTTTCTCTTGGGTAGTTCCATTAATCATCTGACATCCTATTCTGATGGTCTCTCCTACAGTCCCTTGAAGTGATCACAACTCTTGTTTCTGCCATTCTGGCCTTTCATATACCTGGTTTCCATGCATGACTACAGTTGACAAGTTCAAACTTTGTATCTTCCCCATATATCCAGTATACTGAACAAAAGCCTGGGACCAAGGCCATTCAACATTGTTCTGGCTAAAGGTACTTTCCAATTCTTGGAATATAGTTATATTTACAAACAAAACAATTAAATTTCTACGTCCTGAATCACCGAACACCCCTAACTGTAATATGCTCATTTTGTTCATGTAAACTTGAACTTTAGTCCGTTATCACCAGATATTACTTTCCAAGGGGCTTCTGGAGCTTTCTTCACCTTAGAATAGTGGATCCAAGCGCTCTGTTCCTTGATCTTAATTGCAGTGAAGGTGGTAAGTAGCACCTGGAATGGTCCTTCCCACTGTGGTTCGAGGGTTTTTTTCTGTAAAAGACTTAATATATACATAATCTCCAGGCTGTATATTATGCACTGGTCCATCCAGACCTTTGCCCCGAGTTCCAGCCACATGTTTTTCAATTTTTCTGAGCTGTTTGCTCAAAGCCACCATATAGGTGGCCAGTGTCTCCTCTCCAACTTGGGTAGAAGTTCCCCTTTGCACTCCATACGGCCTCCCATAAAGCATTTCAAAGGGACTTAACTTTTCTTTAGTCCTTGGCTTAGTTCGAATTTGCATCAATGCCAATGGGAGTGATTGGGGCCAGGGCAAATTAACTTCTTGTCCTAACCTCACAATTTGCTGTTTAATTAAATGATTCATTTTCTCTACTTGGCCACTTGACTGAGGATGATATGGGGTGTGAAGTTCCCAATCTATGCCCAAGTGACAACTAATTTGTTGCACTATTTTTGAAATAAAGTGTGGTCCTCTATCTGAGGATATAGTGGCTGGAACTCCAAAGCGTGGTATTATTTCTTGTAACAACACTCTAGTTGCCTCCCGGGCTTTGGCAGTTCTAGTTGGGAAGGCTTCTGGCCACCCTGAAAAGGTATCTGTCATCACCAGTAAATATCTATACCCCCCTTTTCTTGGAAGTTCTGTAAAATCAATTTGCCACTGCTGCCCAGGCCCCTGGCCTCTTCCAATTCGACCAAGTTTTGGTTTAGGGGTATTCTCAGGATTAGTCTGGAGGCAAAGGTCACACTGCCGACTAACCTGGGTAACAATAGTATATAAATTTCTGGCAGTAATCTTTTCAATTAGATGGGTATATAGAGCGTCTGCTCCCCAGTGTGTTTTCTGATGTTCCTTTTTAACTAGGGACCATAGTATGTGGAAGGGGATAACCAGTCTCCCTTCTGTAGTGATAGCCCATCCTTCCTCATTATATGTTCCTTTCTGATCCTCAATTAATTCCTTATCTTTTTTATCATATATTGGCTTACCTTCCAGGGATATCTGTCCGATCTGGAATCAAGGTTCCCTCAATTGTTATCTCACCCTTTGCTGCCTCTTTTGCCTCTCTCTGTCCACCAGCTCATTTCCTTCTTCCAATTCTGAGCTCACCTTCTGGTGTGCTCTAATGTGCATAATTGCTACCCTCTCAGGCATCTGGACTGCTTCCAATAATGCATTATTTCTTGTGCATGTTTATGTTCTTTCCTTGTGAATTTAACAGTCCTCTCTCTTTCCAGATAGCTCCGTAATGCGTGCACAACCCCAAATGCATATCTCGAGTCTGTATATATATTTATTTTCTTCCATTTGCCATTTCCAAGGCACGCGAATCAGGGCAATTATCTCAGCCTTCTGTGCAGAGGTATCTGTGGCAAAGATCCAGATTCAGTACCTTTTTTACTGGTGGTAACTGCATACCCAGCATATACGCTTCCCACTGATGACGTAGCTACTTCCATCAGTAAATCAGGTTTCTATGTGTAGTCAAAGGGTGTCCTTCAAGTCTGGTCGACTGGAGTAGGTGATTTCGATAGTCTCCAGACAATCATGGTGTACTGGTTCTCCTTGATTGCCGGCTGAGAAAAAGAAGCTGGGTTGACAATATTAGTCACCACTATTTCCACATCATATTGTTCCCACCATAATAGCTTGAGTATTTCAAGAACCTTTGTACGGGGAAAGCCAGTGCCCTCCTTTTACCTCTAATACTGTAGATACTGTGTGAGACACTAATACAGTCATTTTCTGGCCCAGGGGTGAATTTGCGTGCCTCTTGAATATTCATCACAACTGCTGCTACAGCTCTGAGGCACCCTGGCCATCCTTTGGTCGTTGCATCCAGCTGCTTAGAGAAGTAAGAAACTGCCCTTCGGTATGGCCCTAGGTTCTGTGCTAGTATTCCCAGGGCAATCCCCTGTTTCTCATGGGAGAACAAAAAGAATGGTTTACTTACATCAGGAAGTCCTAGGGCTGGGGCTGACATAAGAGCATCCTTTAATCGATGAAAGGCTTGAGTGGCCTCTTTAGTCCACTTGAGATCTCTGCTGCCATTTGCCATGAGCGTGTACAGAGGTTTAACAAGCAACCCATAGTTGTAGATCCACAACCTACACCATCCTGTCATCCCTAAACAGGTTCGCAGTTCCTTTATTGTCTGGGGTTGTGGAGTTTGGCATATTGTTTCTTTATGATCTTGCCCTAGGGTCAGTTGTCCGGCACTAACTTCGTACTCCAGGTAGATAACCTTCTGCTTCACCACCTGAGCCTTTTTCTTTGATACTCTATACCCCTGGAGTCCCAAAAAGTTTAAGAGACTCACCGTCCAGGCCACACATCTTCTTCTGTCTTAGTGTCTATTAGAAGATCGTCTACATACTGCAGCAGCTTTCCTTCTTCTGAGGGGGCCTCCCAGGCCTCTAAGTCCTTGGCAAGCTGCTCTCCAAACAAAGTAGGAGAATTTTTAAACCCTGAAGGGAGTACTTTCCATGTGAGTTGAGTTCTCCGTCCAGTTTTAGGATTTTCCCATTCAAATGCAAAAATTTTCTGACTGGCTTCATGGAGGCGGAGGCAAAGAAGGCATCTTTCAGGTCTAAAACAGTAAAACCAAGTAAACTCTGGTGTTAAGCATGTTAATAAAAGTATATGGGTTTGCCACTGCTGGATAAAGATCTTCAGTTATTTTATTAACAGCCCTCAAGTCTTGCACCACCTGGTATGACCCATCAGGTTTCGAACAGGTAAAATAGGAATGTTAAACTCGGATTGGCATCCTTTAGTAATCCTAGTTGTAAGAAGTTCTCAATCACTGGCCCAATTCCTTCTCTGTCCTCTTTTCTCAAAGGATGCTGCTTGATCCTGACTGGTTGTTTCCCTTCTTTGAGTTTAATTATTATAGGAGGTGCGTTTTAAAGCTCTCCCTGGAACGATGGAAGCCCATACTCCGGGGGAACACCTGACTAATTATTTCTTCTCTAATTTCTTCTTCAATTTCAGTGATTGTCAATATTAAGCTCAACACTTCTATATATTGTTGGTCGTTTACCTCCAAAGCAATCTCCCCATCCTTAAATACAATGGTTGCTTGTAGTTGTTCCAGTAAGTCTCTTCCCAGGAAGCCTTGGGGAATTTGGCGTAATATAAAAACTTATGAGTGCCCCATTGTTTCCCAAATTTATATTTTAGAGGTTTACAAAAATAAGCCTTTTCAGACTGGCCAGTGACTCCTTGTACCCGTAACATAATCTTTTCCCACAGGCACCAGGGCCTTGTTCAATACTGAATATGCGGCTCCTGTATCAATTAAAAACTCTACCCCCTTTCCCTCCTCCCCCAGCTCCATTGTTATAACCAGGGGGATCTGCTGGGGTAGATCTCGGTCCTCTTCAGTTTCCTTTTACATGTGCGATCACGCCTTTTTCCTTGTCCCTCCTCCGTTTAGGGCATTCATTCTTCCAGTGCCCAAACTCTTTTACAAAATGCGCACTGATCTTTACCCAATTGAGGTGGGCCCCCTGTCCCCCTCGTCGACCCTGCCCACGACTTTGTCCTCCTCTCTCTTCTCTCACCGCCACCAAATTCCTCACATTCTGCTTATATCCCTCTTCTCTATTGCTAAATACTCTCCACGCCTCATCTAGTAAATTCTCTAGATTTCTTCCCTCGGGCCTTTTATTTTTTGAAGCTTACGCCTAATATCCCCGTGGAATTGACCCAAAAATAAACTCAATAGTAGTTGAATTCCCACTTCTGCTCCGGGGTCTAGGGATGTATTGCGATGCATTGCATCCCTTAATCGATCCAAAAATTCAGATGGTGTTTCAGAGGGACCCTGTTTAACAGCATATAATGCTGACCAATTTATCGTTTTAGGTATTGCTTGTTCCATCCCTTTTGCGATCCATTCTTGGTAGCTTTCTAACTTCCGCATTTCTGCTGTCCTGTTTGGATCCCACTGTGGATTCTGGAGGGGAAAATAGTCCTTTACGTCCAATTGCTGGGCCTTATAATAATCCTCTGCCAGATCTCCTGCTGTTTTCAGGATTAATTGCTTTTCTGTTTCAGTTAATGCATCCAGCAATAATTGTATATCAGACCAATCTGGATTATGCTGCTTGATAATATACGCAAGCGCTTTGCTGTAGTTATTGGGTCACTCACGGTAGTTTTTAGCAACTTTTCCCACGCTTCTATGTCGATAGTGGAAAATGGTACTTTTACTAGGACTCTCTCCTTCCGGTCCCAGCCTCTCTCAAAGGCTTGTAACATCTTATTTCTGCGTCCTAGAAGACACAGGGGCTTCTGGGAGGAGAATAGGCTGAGTAAGTATTCCTTCTGAATCATCATCTTTCTGTCTCTGAGTTTGAGGAAGAGATTTGAATAGATCACTCAAACCCTGTTCCTGCATATCCAAATTGTGCATTTTGTCTAATCTGGTACACCTCTCACCTATATCACATGCTGAACAACACCTTTCAAGTTTCCCTTTATTTGCTTTCCTTTCCTTCTCAAGGGCCAAAACTAGAGGGTCAGAGGGTGCCTTGATCCCACAGTGTCTCTGCCATTCAGGGTGGTTTCGGAGAGAGAAAAACATGCCACGGTAGGAGACCTCACTCCATTTGCCCTCTCTTCTCAAAAACAACATTAGTTGCAGCAGGGTATCATAATCTAAAGTCCCGGTGGGTGGCCACCTTACTCCGTGGTCTAGTCTATAAAGTGGCCACCACTGGCTGCAATATTTAATTAGGATGGATTTCTTTTCAGTGCCGCCAGTTCCTGCAACTTCTTTCCAATGTGTTATAACACATCCTAATGGGCTGGCTTTAGGGACTTCTGTGCTCTGTGTAGCTCCCATTATCTTCTCTTTTCGTCCCCTGCCTATCTTACACCTAAACTTTTCCTTACTGAACGTTAGAATTTCCTTCTAATCCCCTTCCCACACACAGTACCAACTGCTAGATCAGCCTATTTGTTTCCTCTCTCAATCTGGCTGTCTATTAGGTTCACAAATTCCCACGGATCACGCCCAAACCATTGGGAAGGGGATCCCTTTTCACCCTTCTCAGTACACAAACAAAGCACACAATGCACCAACACAGCACGCCCGCTCTTGTACGAACACAGCACACTTATTATTCATACTTTCTACTAACAATCATTATGTTTTCAGCACAGCCACGGTCCCGCTCGCATCACACCGCACACTACACAACAATTCTGCCTTTCTGAAGCAAATACCCCACACTTACTCCCCTCCTGGGCACGTCTCACTCACTCACACACTCACCTTGCTCACAATGTCCGGACTCCAACACACACACCACCGTACCTTCGATAACACGGGAGCAGGAATCCACTGGACCTGCGTTCTAGGGTCGCCCCGCAGCTGCTCTATCAGTCAGCGAATTCCTTCATCGGCCCCTTAGCTCCGATAACACGGGAGCAGGAATCCACTCAACCCGCGTTCTAGGGTCGCTCCGCGGCTGCTCTATCAGTCAGCGAATTCCTTCACCTGCCCCCCTCCTCCCTTCTCGACCCGCAGAGGCTAAGGGAATGGAGAGGCCCCTCCGGTGCTCGTATCCCTCTGCTGGTAACTCCACCGGCCCGCTGCTTGCAAGCCCTACCTACACAGGGACTTTTTTGTATGCAGGATGCCTCCTGTGATTTATCAAGAGCCCTCCAGTCGCGCGTACATATGTTTTACAAACCCCCCAGAATTAATACATACCGTTTCATCCGCCAGCCAGTGGTCCTTTCTGTCGCTGCAGTAAGCGAGCCAGGGTCGGGGTCTCCTCCAGGAAATCCCGGGGCGCGCCGTGGAGCTGTCCGCCCTCAGCCCAGTCCTGCAGACAGACAGAAAGGTCCCATCTGGGGCGCCAAAATGAAGCACGGAAATAAACTTCACAACCTATAAAGTTGTGGAGTAGGTACGTATTTTATTCAGTGCTGGACGCAGGGGGAGAGCATCTTCCCAAATCCTGCGTACCTTACATGATTTCTAAGCTTCTATTTATCTAGGAAGTTCATGCATATTCTAAATCACCTATACATATTGATTATCTGCCCCGCCTGTTCCCCCCTCCGTATGGAAATCAGTTGCATATTCATTGCGGCTGCATAGTTTGTTGGGTCGGTGGTCTCTATAAATAGTCGGTGGGCTGAAAATGATGAACAGCAGTCTTCCTCGCTGTTGAACTTTTCACCTTGTCTTTCTATGCATGTGCTTCAGTCTCTTGATTGTGATATTTTGCAGACTCTGCACTTTTACGAAGAGGGATCCCCTTCATTTTTGCAAGTCCAGCAAAATCTATAAATCAGGGGTCTCTTATCGTGCATTCCTTTCCTTATAAGCACACAGTAACTGATACCATATGTTCTACTCTTCATTCTATTTAACCCTTAAATTCCCTGTTTCATTGGGACCCACATTTATTCGCTACAAACGCAAGAAGATTTTAAAGCCACGCATTTCATTCCTTTATTTCAAGAAATCATATGGGCCCGCCGCTCCAGTTTCCCCTCCTCCCCAAATCCGCACGTAGACTTCAGTACATTCCCCTCCCTAGCCCGGCCGCAAGCATGTCAAACGAACCCCTCCCCCACCTCACAAACGCAGCCCTTTGTTCTCCCCACCCCCGTGCCCCCGTCCCCCAACCCCCCGTGGCGGCCGCCATGGCTGAGTCCACAGCCCGGCCGCGCCCGCCCCCCTCCACGGCCGGCACCGCCATTGCCCGAGACGCTCGTGCAATCCCCCGCGGACCTCTCACCCTCCATCCCGCGCGGACTTCCCTCCTTGCCACCCACTGCAGCGCCCGGAGACCCCAAACAGGGCCCCCGGCGGCACCAGCAGCACGGCACCCCCATTCTCGATGCAGCCGTGCGCCCCGCCGTCCCACATGGCGCCCCTGCCTGCAGCGCCCAGCGGCTACCCCAACCCGGCGACAAAGCGGCGAGGGAGCGGCCAGGAGCGCTCCCTCACCATCCGCCGCCTTCCGCGCTGCCGCCTCAGCCCCCCGCCCAGCCATGCTCGTTCCCTTCCTCATCCCCGCCCCCTGCCCCGCTGCACCAGCCGACGCCGCTATGGCGTCAACTCCCTCCGTGGCCAGGTCCCGCTTCATACCCTGCTTCACATACATCGCAATGGCGCTTTGCTCCCCATTACAGCCGTCTGAAACACCGCTTTCCCTTCCCACCCCGCCCTTTCCCCGCAAAGCTCCCAGTCCTCACCCATAACCACACTTTTCATTAACTTTCGCGGCGGCCCCCATTCCTCCGACACCAACGAGCACGTCCCGTGTGCGGCGTTGCGTCACCGTCTGCGACTTTTGCTCCTGTGTTGTCGCCCCACAGCGCAACAGCCACCCCGTCTGGCCCTGTCCCACATCCCCATTTCCTCCTCCCCTGTTCTAAGCCCCCGCCCCATATTCCGTCACCGGCTCGTATGCCCCTCATACTATCCCGGCACAAACCGCAGCCGACACTTACACCCACCGACCGCTCCCTGCCCCAGCTCGGGCCCTTGTAATCCCTCACTCCCCACTGTCGCCAGGGAAACGGAATTCCTCCAGCAGTTCGACAGTTCTCACCCCACGCAACCCACCCATACCCCGCCGTCCGCTCCTTTTCCCCTCCTAATGCCTCCATCCCTAATGCAACACTGCCACCGTGTGGCCAAACCATGTCATGCACCAGCCAAGCCAACCTCAACCCTCAGTACCCGCCACCCCCGCCCCCACCTTCCAGCCGTGTGCTTCCTGCCTGCCTCCGCGACTTTAACCAACACCCTCCTCGTTTTAAAAAACACCGCAGGCGACGTAAATAATCTACCACTTCAGATGACACAGATCCTTATGACTCAGTGTAAGAGTCGGTCCGAAGTTTTCTCTGATCTGCCTCACGACCATCATCAGAGACTGGGACCCCGGGACCCCACCAGTCGCCTGAGTTCTAGCCTGGCCAAGGTGGATGCTTGCCAAGGATTGTTTGTAGGTGTGCTTGGTGCTTGCCATGGTACGCTGCACTCAAGCAGGGTACTGGCTGTAGTGTCCTGTTCCACCTGTTTCTTGGAGCAATGATCTCCACATACAATAGTCCATAAATTTCCCCACGTTTTGGCCAGAGGCCACTCGCTTTGGAAAAGGACTATAAAAAGTGACTTTCCTAAAAAGACTTTGAGATCTCTTTCTCCCCAATGGATTGAAGACGCGTCTCGTCGGACGACCACGAGGATATGTCCCATCTGTTGGTAGCTATATCCCATCCTTTCTGTCTCTCTCCCCTTTTTACTTCATCTCTCTCTCTCTCTCTCTATCAAAAATCTTAATTGTTAGCACGCAATAAACTGTATTACTTCTTCCTGCTAAACAAAACCTGAGTCCCTTGCCTTCTGTCTTTTGCAGCCTGGGGTCGAACAAACCATCATGACTCCCGCTCGGGTTGAGCGGATCGTAACATTAATTGGCGTCACAGACAGTTAGAAGTGTTTCTGACAGACAGAAGGGTGGCTGGTTGTGTGTAGTCTGTAACAGGGGAAGAACATCTTGCTCCAGCCACACCTAGCTGGCCACCTCGACAGAGTGAGTGTGTTGGTTTCACGTGGTGTGGGGGATGGGTGGTTTTACCTCAGAGATGGCTCCATGAGGTGGGAAGTGGGAGGCACTCTCCCGTCTCTGGGACCTTCTGCTGTGAGCTGCTGGCACCAATCAGAGAGCTGATTTGGTGATGGACAGCTCGGGAAACCAATGAAAAAGTTATTTCGCTTTCACAAATCACAATTGCATCGAGTTGATTCTGCTCTTTCGGTTCCCGGCCTCCGGAGGGGTGGGAGGCCCTAGCGGGGGGGGCTCCGGCCCGGCCCCGGGCTCGGTCTGGGGTCCCGCCCGGCAGCCCGGCTCTGCGGGGTGGGGCTCGGCTCGGAACCCTGGCCCTGGGCTCGGGGCGGGGGAAGCCCGGCCCGGCCCGGCCCGGCACCCCGGCTCTGCGGGCAGCCCCTGGCTTGGGGGCCCCCGGGCTCCGCATGGCCCTAGCACCGGCCGCATGGCCCCGGCACCGGCCGCATGGCCCCGGCCCTGCCGGGTGGGCTCGGCTCGCCTTTCCACGTGGCAGAGAAGAACTCCAGCTGCCCACTTTTGTTTCTTTGTCATCTGGATACAATTGTAACTTCTTTATGCCTGGATGGAATCCTGGACCTCCTGAATTCCCCTGAATGAGAAGAAATGAAGCATGGAGACTACGCAAGTCAGCGGGATGAAGACAAAGTTCCTGGTGGGAAGAGATTGAAAAGATGCAAGTAGCTGAAAACCTTTTTTGTGGGCTGTGGGGATTGTGACTTCACTAAAGTTCCTTTAAACTGTGGAAAATACATGGGGGGGTTGAAATATTTGAGAAAAGGATCCTTTGCCCCGAGGGAATGGGGGTCTCTGTTCTGGAACTGGAATATGAACAGAGACATTTGATAGAGAAGCAGATGAAGAGAATTCTGTTTTTTTTTTTAGTAGCCTGCCTTTAGAGGTGGTACCCCATGTGTTCATCGTAACCCATAACACGGCTCTGGGAGGACTGTGTACATGGGAGGAAAATTCATAGTTCTGTGGGTCTCGGATGGACGCAGACTGTGAAGGTGAAGACACCCCCTAAGCCATAACCAGAAAAGGGACTTTTCTCTCTGAAGTAAACTGAACTGATTATTTAAGTGTATAACTGACTGAAGTGTTCTCTCTGTATGTATGTTGGTAAGAAATGTAGAATGAAGGGGAGGAGGGAACAATCTAGGAATTTTATCCTGAACGCTATATCTTCTTTTTGTATTATTAATAAATTTCTTCTTGTACCTTTTTAAGTTTTGAGCCTGCCTTGTCTCTACTCCTAGGTCCTGTCTCAAAAAGAAATTAAATATATTAAGGTTGGCAAACCCAAGTCACACCGTGACAGTGAGCCAGACTAGAAAGCAAAGGGGGCATTTCAGATTTCCCGCAAACTGCACACACCTAGGTGAAAATCATCCCTACACTTGTTTGAGGATTCTGTCTTCAGAAATTCAGAAAAGATCTCTTGGTGCAAAAGGCAGAACTGCACTGTTCTTGTTCTTTATTACTGTGTGAATGTGTACTGACCTCCCTGAGCTAGGGAGAATACTGCGCAGGCTGAGGAGTGCATGTGTAACTCTAATCTATTACTGTATATATGTGAACTGACTTTTCTTAAAAATTAGGGGGAGAAAAACCTGTGGAGGCTGTGTGTCTGTCTTTCCTGGAAATAAGGGGGGAAAAAACTGAGTTGGGTGTGTGTGCATGTATACTAACCTCTCCTAAAAAGTTGGGAGGGGGTACCGCGCAGGCTGTGTGTCTACCCTGCCCTGAATAAGGGGGGGAAAACTGTGTAGGGTGTGTGTGCATGTGTACTTTTCCCTTTCCTAAAAAAACTGTGCAGGCTGTGTGTCTACTCTTCCTGAAATAAGGGGGGGGAAAACTGCATTGGGTGTGTATATATGTGTACTAACCTTTCCTAAGAAGTTAGGAGGGGGTACCGCGCAGGCTGTGTGTCTGCCCTCCCTGAAATAAAGGGCTTGTAGACAGCAAAAGCTGTGTGTGTAATTAAGTGCTGATCTCCGTTGAGTGGCTTTACTTTCCTTCTTTCAAAATGACTGGAAATCATAATACTAAAGATAAAGCTGCATTTTTCGCTTTGCTAGCTAAGTATAATGACAGACCCTCCCAAGGGGGAGAAGATTGGGGGTACAGTAACTGGTTTAATTTAGAAAATGTGATTGATAGGATACATTCTTTGCAACATAGAACAAAATTCAAACTGGGCAGAAATAAGATCATTCTCTGTTCAGTTTTGGGGGCCTGTCTTACGGCAGCTATAGAAACTCGCTTTACGCGAAAGAGTGAAGAAAGAACAATTATTGACTTTCTACAATATTTAGTGCAAATTTTGCAAAAACAATTAGATGAAGAAAGGAATGACAATCATGCTTTGAGAGATGAGATTCATTCTTTAAGAGATGAGAATCATTCTTTAAGAGCTGCCCTAAGTCAAGAACACACCAACACTTTAAAACACACTGATTTACCGAAAGAAACAGAAGAGAAAGAAACTAATCAAATATATCCTCAAAAGGAAGTAACTCTGATGAAAAATAATGGAGAATATTGCTGCCCTACCTTGAGACCTTTGGTTAAAACAGAATACAATTTTATCAATGATGAGAATTTTAACCCACAAATAACTACTACAAAAATCCTGTACACTGCTACTAAATTATCAGAACAAGCAGCTACTGGGTACTGGGGACATGGGACTTTCTTAACAACAGAAGTCAAACATAACTTATGGTCCCCAACTCAGTGCACAGTTTATTGGGCAGCAGGGCTTAACCCCTTGGAAATGGGAGACCTTGTAGCCTTAGTTGGTACCCCCGACCATCTCCTAGAAAACATTGACAAAGTTGCCTGCTTGCAAATTATACATGAAATAAAATTCACTGCTGGCTATAAATCATCTATGCAATTAACTCTAAATGTAAAACACTACCCTCTTCCCTCTGGTGCCAAAGAAGGGATCAAACCAGTTATACAGGACTTGCAAAACTCCCCTGTATGGCCAATCCAAAAACACAAACCTGACAATGTGGCTGTTTATCAATATATTGATGATGCCCTTGTGGGCGGAGATGAAATAGAAGTAGTGGGGGATACCCAACAAAAAATAATCTCCCATTTGGAAAGCCCTAACTTGCAAATTGCCTCAGAGAAAATTCAAAAACCTTCTCAGGAAGTGAAGTTTTTTGAAGACAGCCACTACTGGAACTGCCCCCCCTGACAGGGTGGCCCAGAAACCCTCAGTTAGGAAGTGGTATGCCCCAATCGAGCAGTACTGTAACATCTTCTCAGTAACAGAAGGAACTGTAAAAAATCTGGCAATAACAGAAACTGAGAGCGTGGTCAGCAGCTTTGACAAACCTGCCTCAGTAATTAAAGTAGCCTCTGCTTTCTCCCCCAAACAATCTTTGTTCACTAATTCTTCATTCACTAATGCTTCTGCTGAACAAATTATTGCTGGGGGACAGGGTGGCTCTTGGGTTGGGGCGCTGATGGTTGTTTGGAATGTTTTCCAGCTTGAAGTGCGGAGTGCCTCTTTTGTTTGCACCTACACTGACTCTTATCCTGTGTTTAAAGAAGGTACAGAGTGGCTCCCTTTTTAGCAGCAAAATGATTAGGAAGTTAATAGAATTCCAGTCTGTGTTACATGCTGAATAGTTCCATCATTTTAACCTCCTGCCTCTTTGTGGCAGATTCTGTTGTGTTTACTTTTCACAGAATAACGCCATGGAACATGATGATTAACTGCTGAATCCCTCATCAAACCTGTATACAGTTATGGCACAGGACCTTACAGCTGTGTTTTATTTCGTGAAGATTCAAAATCAAAATTGAACTGTTGTACAGTTTTCCCATAAAATTATGTATGGTAAAAACAATATAAAATACTGAGGAGAACTTGATATGAATCTTGTAAAACCTACTACCTAACCGCCGTTTATACTGAGCCTGAAAATTTTTGAAATTGGAGCTTAGGTAATTAGGAAAACTGGCCGACAACAAATATTGTTTAATTCGGCATGGTATTTTAGACAAGTCAAATTGCCAATGCAAAAAAAAGTCTCAGTAATTCAGCCAGCTTGTTCACCTTTTCTAGGGGTGGACAACCTGGCTGCAAAAGGAGGATCCTTTCAAGAAACAAACAAGAGACATAACCGGTGTTGTGGGAACAAGATTGGGAATTTTGAATAGTATTGATTTAGAAGTATTAATGAATTAATCGGCTAACATTTCTTTAGCTCTCTGCTGTATCCAGGCTCAATTGCGGATGCAGTCAGTTGCTGCCTCAATTATATGAGAAGTCGAGGAAGCCACTTTTCCTACAGAAATTCGGAGAATAATTTGGAATAATGCCCATGATTTTGAAAAAGAATTCCAATCCTGGTGAAACTACTACCCCGGCATAAACACAGCCACAGCCTTTGCACTGACCATATGTAATGCTTCAGTACATTCAATATTCCCTATCACTGCATTAGGGCTGAATCATGACGGAGCTATTCTCTATCCTTTTGAGCATAGAGAATGGGCCTGTCAAATTGGTGAAAAATAACAAGCTATTAATTTGGAAACTTGCGTTGTCTGGGAACAACAAGGGTTTATCTGTGAAAGTAATGCAATCAGCGTTCAAGATATTTGCTTAGACATAGAACAGAATGTCTGTAACTTTGAAAGTTATCCAAAGGAGATTCCTGAAACACTACTGGGGTATACCAGCAAGGGGTGAGCATGCTTTAGAACTGCCTGTGATAGTATTTTCATGGAAGATTTTGATAGTGAGTACTAAAAGTCATTTAAATCTTTGTGTCTGTAACTTTACTAAAATTGCTGTTTTAAATTTGAAAATTGCTAGTTTTAAAATTGCTTATTTTAGTTGTGTTGTATTTTGAAATGAAATTGATTATTTGATTTGTAATTTTAAAAATTGCTAGTTTTAAAACTGCTTATCTTTGTTGTATTGCATCATGAATATTGATTAAGATTGATTTTTAGTTATTATTTATGTTACATTTTCTTAAAGTAATGATTCAAACTGATTATTATATTTTAGCCAATAAATTATTATTATTAAATCAAAATTGAAAATTGATTGTAAAATTGATTATTATATTTTAATCAAATCACAACATTGAAATGGAAAATTTATTAACATTGATTTAAATTGTTTATTTATCTTTTTGTAATCAGAAATTGAAATTGAAATTGAAAATTGATTGTTAAATTGATTATTTGTTTTGTTTTCTCTCTCCTTTTTCCTTTCCCTTATCTTTTTCCTACTTTCCTATTCTGTCCAACTTTCTGTCTCTGTTTTTTGGGATATGCTATTAACACGGACGAGTCCTGAAGACTTTGCAGCTACACCACGAAAGAAGTGCTCTTGCCAATGATCGTGAGTCAAAGGGTGATGTAAGAGTCAGTCCGAAGTTTTCTCTGATCTGCCTCACGACCATCATCAGAGACTGGGACCCCGGGACCCCACCAGTCGCCCGAGTTCTGGCCTGGCCAAGGTGGATGCTTGCCAAGGATTGTTTGTAGGTGTGCTTGGTGCTTGCCATGGTACTCTGCGCTCGAGCAGGGTACTGGCTGTAGAGTCCTGTTCCACCTGTTTCTTGGAGCAATGATCTCCACATACAGTAGTCCATAAATCTCCCCACGTTTTTGCCAAAGGCCACTCGCTTTGGAAAAGGACTATAAAAAGTGACTTTCCTAAAAAGACTTTGAGATCTCTTTCTCCCCAACAGATTGAAGACGCGTCTCGTCGGACGACCACGAGGATATGTCCCGTCTGTTGGTAGCTATATCCCATCCTTTCTGTCTCTCTCCCCTTTTTACTTCATCTCTCTCTCTCTCTCTCTATCACAAATCTTAATTGTTAGCACGCAATAAACTGTATTACTTCTTCCTGCTAAAAAAAACCTGAGTCCCTTGCCTTCTGTCTTTTGCAGCCTGGGGTCGAACGAACCATCATGACTCCCGCTCGGGTTGAGCGGATCGTGACACTCAGAAAATGAACAAGACCCGTGGACCAATGGCAAGCTATTAGCCACACAAAATGGAGATTGGCAAATAGCTCAAAAAATTTCTGCCTTTCCTGTAACATATAAAACAGGCAGCAGAGGAGGTGCCACAAATACTGCTGAATGAGAAGCATTTTATGCAAAACAATTGACTGAATTATCCAAAATAGCAAAGGAACAGAGAAGAAATACGCAAAATTTTCAAAATTTTTAGAAGTAATTTTTTCTGCATATGTTTTTGTATCACATGATGTATAAAATTTAGCACAATGTCGTCTGACGCCTGCTGAATATATGGTATTTGAAAGACATTGGAGGAAAAGCTTAAAAACGTTATCTGATAATTATGCAGGAGTTGCAAATCGCACAAATTTCACAGTAGAAGAATTATCTGGAGAGGCCAATTTATGAAAGCCTTCAGACCAGGCAAACGCTTTGCCCAACGACACATTGCAAGACATAGCAAATGCAGCAAAAACATCCCTGCTTCTCACACCTGATGACTCCACATCCACCCTTCATTTTTCCAATATTAAACATAAAATAGATTAAAGCTTTATCAAATTTGTAGACAGACTGAAATATGCTCTGGAAAAACAAATAGAGAGCCCAGAGGCACGAAAAGAACTGTTATGGAAACTTGCTATGAGCAATGCAAATGAACAGTGTAAAACTATCTTAAGGTCCTTGCCTCTCGACACAGAACCCACCATTGAACAAGTGGTGGAAACCTGCACAAGTCACATGTCCACTGAGAACACAGTAGCCTAGGCTGTTGCCAAAGACATTGCGGAAGGAGTCACAGGAGTCTTTGCAGCAGTGACCTCCAAAGAGAATGCCCGATGCTTCTACTGTGGGGACCTTGGATATTTTGTAAAAACTTGCCCAGAAAGGCCACAAATTCAACACCCTCTCAGCAATCATCCTAAACCCCAAAAACAGCAAAAGTACCTGCAGAATCCAAAACAATGCCAGTGCAGTGAGGGAATGGCACCGTGCCAGGACAACAAATCAAAGGCCATCTCCACCACTGTCCCCCCTATGAAAATCAGTCAAATTCCAGAACGTATCAAGATGGTCCAACACACGCCGAGGCACCGTTGGGAACCCACAAAACTTCGTAAATTCCTTGCCTTTCAACTTCACAAATAGCAGTTTTTTCTGTGTCCCCACAGGCAAATGTGGACCACCAGGTGGCCCTTGGGACATTTTCATATTTGGTGACACTATACACAACCCAAAGCAAATTTTTGTTTTGCCAGAAATTCAGACTGTTCAATCTGGACAAGAAATCTTTGTCCAGCTTTGCTGAACAGACACGCCTTCTTTCCTTTCACAGGGCACACCAATTGCACAAGCCTTCCTGCTCCTGAAAAACTACAACGAACAGATTCCTCTCAAACATACCATACTGTGGGTGCAAATCATGGGATCCCAGAAACCCATCATTGAATGCAACATCCTCTGCAAAGGTGAGAGACTCCTCAGACCAGGAATGATCGACACCGGAGCTGATGTCACCACCATCACTCGCTCAGAATGGCCATCCCACTGTGAACTGCAACCAGTAGCTGGCATGATTTCTGGAATTGGTGGCATTACCATGACCATGCAAAGCAGAAACAACCTTGTTATCAAAGGACCTGAAGGCAAGCTGGCAACCGTCCGCCCGTTCATCATCAGAGCCTCCATCACCTTGTGGGGTAGAGATGTCCTATCCCAATGGAGAGTTTCCCTTCGGATGCAATGCCGGGATTTCTGATTGGGGCCACTGAAGAGAGCGCTCTCCCACCGACCCCTCATCTCACCTGGAAAAGTGACAACGCTATTTGGATCAAGCAGTGGTCCCTTTCAAAAGTCAAACTGCGAGCATTGCGCGCCCTGGTGGAAGAGCAACCCGCCAAAGACCACATCATTGAAACCACAAGCCCCTGGAACACTCCTGTCTTCATCCTGCAAAAACCTGGAACAAAGAGATGGAGGCTTCTACAAGACCTCTGCAAAATTAACGACGTCATTGAAGATATGGGACCCCTTCAGTCTGGTCTGCCTTCTCCATCAATACTGCCTGGAAACTGGCACTTGCTGTCATTGACATCAAAGACTGCTTTTTCAGCATCCCACTGCACCCTGAAGACACCCCATGGTTTGCCTTCTCCGTTCCCTCTCTAAACATAGAGGCTCCCCTCAAAAGATACCACTGGCTCTTCCTTCCCCAAGGACTCAAAAACTCTTCCATCATATGCCAATGGTATGTGGCTCACGTTCTCTCCCCTGTTTGGAGCTCATTCCCAGATGCAATCTATTACCACTACATGGACGACATTTTAGTTTGTGCCTCAGAAAAAGACTTACTTGGGCAAAGCAGTGAAAGCAACCATTGAAACCATTGAAAAAGCAGGATTTCAAATCCATGAAGACAAAGTACAGTACACTAGCCCATGGAAATACCTTGGACTTTAAATTCGAGAAAGAACCATCGTACCCCAGCAGCTTTCCATCAAAGACAATCCAAAAAACCTAAGAGACTTAGCCTGTGCGGATCCATCAACTGAATACGCCCCCTCCTGGGAATCACAACAAAAGACCTCACCCCGCTTTTCAACTTTCTCTGTGGAAAAGAAGGCCTCGACTCCCCATGCACCATTACACCAGAAGCTCAACACGCCATCGTCAAGGTCCAAGAAGCCCTCTCTTCACGCCAAGCTCATCGGTTTGAACCTGATCTGCCTTTCCAGTTTGTCGTCCTGGGAAAGGCCCCTCACTTTCATGGACTGATTTTCCAATGGGACTCTCAACTCTCAGATCCTTTGCTAAGCCTTGAGTGGGTCTTCACAAGCAATCAACCCACAAAAACAATTACCACATTCCAAGAAATTATGGCACATCTCATAAGGAAAGCCCGAACTCGTCTCCGCTCCCTGGCAGGATGTGAGTTCACATGCATATACCTGCCACTGACCAATGGAAATCTGGAGCATTTGCTCCAAACCAACGAAAGCCTCCAAATTGCTCTAGATAGCTATACTAGCCAAATTTCAATTCAATTACCAAAGCACAAGCTTTTCAATAAAGATGCAGTTTTTCATTTAATTCCAAAATTAGTCCACAGCAGGACTCCCCTCAAAGCTCTAACTGTCTTTACTGACGGCTCAGGCTCCTCTCACAAGTCAGGTATGACTTGGAAAAACCCCAAAACCCAAAATTTGGAATCAGATGTTCAAATAGTGGAGGGATCTCCACAAATTGCAGAGCTAGCAGCCGTTGTTAGAGCCTTTGAAAAATTCAAAGGCGAACCCTTTAATCTGGTCACAGACTCAGTTTATGTAGCCGGTATAGCTATGAGGGCAGAACAGGCCTTTTTAAAAGATGTTCCCAACCCAAAGTTACACCAATTAATTTCTACATTAACACATTTAATTTCTCACAGAAAACAGCTCTACCACATTGTTCATATAAGGTCACACACTGATCTCCCAGGTTTTATTACAGAAGGAAACAGAAGAGCAGATGCTCTAGCCATGTCTATAGAAAATGCAAATGTTCCTGATATCTTTGCTCAGGCAAAGCTGTCACATGCATTTCTCCATCAAAATGTGCCCGCTCTCATGCGAATGTTTAAACTGCCAAAAGACCAAGCAAAAGCCATCGTGGCAACATGCCCAAGCTGCCAAATTTACCAAATACCCTCCATGGGTACAGGTGTCAATCCCAGACACCTGAACAGCTGTCAGCTGTGGCAGACTGACGTGACCCACTTCCCATCTTTTGGCAAGTCCAAATACGTGCATGTGTCAGTTGACACGTTCTCTGGAGCAGTTTTTGCATCAGCCCACGCAGGAGAAAAAGCCACTCACGCTATCAAGCATTTTCTCCTGGCTTTTGCCACTCTCAGAGTTCCACAAAAAATCAAAACTGACAATGGACCCGCTTACAAATCCCGAGATTTGAAAAAGTTTCTCAGTGAATGGGGAATTGAACACACCACTGGCATTGCTGCAAACATCACAGGACAATCTATCTTAGAAAGAACTCATCAAACCTTCAAAAGAGTCCTCAACCAGCAACAAAGAGACACAAAAATTTGATCTCTAGTTGAAAGACTCTGCAAAGCTCTCTACATCACCAATTTCCTAAATTGTACAGCATCAGAACCTGATCCCCCAATTCTTCGTCGCTTCGCAAACTCGACCCAAGTCAAGGTCACTGAGAAGCCACCAGTGCTGGTAAAAGACCCAGAAACACACCAAATTTCTGGGCCCTTTCAATTGATCACCTGGGGAAGGGGATATGCTTGCATATCTCTGCCATCTGGTCTGAGATGGTTCCCAGGAAAAAACATAAAACCGTACCTGGGCACTGCAAAACACATCCCTTCAAGCACCAGCAAAAATACTCCTCAGCCCAACACAAAACCTCCTCAAAACCAAACCAGCTCTGCATGGAGACGCAGGCGTCGCAGAGCACCCACATACCAAAGAAAAAATCATCCTGTCACTAGACAGCAGACGAAACAGAAAACCAATCAGCACTTTGCTGTCTCAGTCAAGCCTTAAGCTGAATTTAATTTGTTTTTACAGTAGTTTTTAGTTTAAAAAATATTAACCTTTGCTAAGAAAACCCCTTTTCCCATTTCTTTTTATTACCTTTGTTAAAACCCCTGACCCTATACCAAATTCCTTTTAGTTTAGTGTTAAAAAAGGGAGGGGAAAAGGAAAGGACAAAGACCTTATCCCTCCTCTTTCCAAGATAACAAATTTTGCTTGTATTCCCTATCAGAAGCCTCATCCTTGTTCAAAGATGAAAATTATCTCTGTCGGTGCTGCTCTCACTGCTGCCTGGATGTCCTTCTCCATACCACATGCCTTCTGCTGGATAAGCCCACAACCCAACCACAATGTTTGGGTGACCTTAGCAAAGACATTAAAACAAGATAACTTGTGTTTGTCCCTAGGCAGCTTTGACAATCCACTTTCCACATGTTTAGTGGGAATTCCATTTGCAGCAGATGAATGGCCCTTTCAAAACTCAGAGCTCCTTCGCATCACAGGTAAGAGACCCAACCCCATGGACACTTGGGATGATTGGACAAAAATTTTGCCAAATGCCCTTGAGGAACCCCAAGAATTAGATTTGCTGGGGTTCTCCAAAGCAACATACTGTGTCAAATTTTACTTTAAACGCCCACGGCAAAACATACATGAATTGGATTTGTACAAAAACACATACAGGAAAGACACATCACCCATCAATAAAGCATGAAATTATCCAGATTGGTGTAATTACACCACTCCCGCAATCTCTGAGTCCTCTCTTCATCCCAAGAAACTGCCCAGGGGAATGTTTCTCATCTGCGGTGATCGAGTTTGGGCCGGGATCCCGTCTCGTCTCCAGGGGGGACCTTGTAGCCTTGGCAAGCTTTCTACCCTCACCACCAACATAACCTTGTTACATAATTGGAAAAAAGAAAGCAAATCAAAATGTGAAAAAAGATCTTACACTGAATTTGACGAAAATTGTGACCCCAGAGTATACATTTGGAACAAACCCAAAAGATTTGCTGCCTCCCTTTTCTATCCATGGGTAGCAGCAGCAAATGCCCTTGGTGAAATTGATCATTTGGGATGCTGGCTTAGTAAGCAAGCCAACACTACATCTGCTGCTCTGTGTGACCTCTTGAAGGATGAAGAAACCATAGGACATGCAACTTTGCAAAAGTGGGCAGCAATTGATTTCCTGCTGCTCTCCCACTGACACGGCTGCAAAGAATTTGAAGGAATGTGCTGCTTCAACCTCTCTTCCCGCTCCACACCCATCCAAGAAAACATCCAGAAGCTGAAAAACCTCGTGAAAGACTTGAAGACTGAAACCACTCCAGACTGGGTCAACAACCTTTTTAACCAATGGGGACTGACGGGATGGGCTTCGTCCTTGGTCAAGGGAATTGTGTGGATTTTCATTGTCATTCTCATTGTGCTAGCTATGTTTTTATGTTTGGTTCAATGTTTCAAGAAAACTGTTAAAGACACTCTCTTTGTAAATAGAGAGAGGAATTGTAAAAGATGTTACTTCCCCCAAACAGGGCCCCTGGGACCTGATTCCTCAAACAAAGAAATTCCTTAAAACAGGCCCCCCTCTCCTTATCAAAACTTCTGTTATCTCTCAGGATTTCTATTGGTTCTTAAAGTTGTAAGGTAATTGGTCTTTTTCTTACTTAGAATTTTAAGGTAATTGGTTAGTTTGTAATTTGTAGTTTTTATTGGTTAGAACTTCAATCCTTCAGAAAGCTATAAAAGCTCTTTGTTATATCATGTAATTGGACGTTTGTTAGCAAAACCCTTCGAAGAAATAAAGACATCTTCGGAATCTCTGCAGCACGGTCTCAAGCCTTTATTCTCCGCTAGCGTGTAGCTGTGGCTTTGCCACGAGAGTTCCCGAAGCTATTGGAACTCTTGTAGCATCCCGGGATTGGAAACAATCCAACCCCAAAACAGCTACACTCCCCAATCCACAGCTCTCCAAACTTTTCCCAAAAATCATCGCTTAGAAATGACTCCCATTAAACATAAGGAAAATGTTCACATAACCAGTGTACAAAACACTTCAAATCCCCCTTTGAAAAATAAGAATTTTCGTGATGAAGTGTGCGGTTATGACCTCTGGTGCCCTAAGACACCTGATCCGGAGCTCTTAGGCTCCTACTTGGTTTGGTTATCTTAAATAAGCAAAGCAGCTAATAGTTAAAAAGGTTATTTATTACAAAGCACATCTTATTACAAAGCACATCAGTCTCAAAAGGCAAGCAGACAAGCAATAGCAATGTAGTGGCAATAAGTGAATGGTTAGAATCCAGAATGGCTAAAAGCAAGTGGCTAAAAGCCGAATGGCTGAAAACAAAAACTCTCCCCAATACATACTCTTATATAAGATTTTTCCAACAAGCTAAGATGCAAACTCGGACCACCACTCCTTAACATATTAGAATTCTAGTTTCTTAGCCTGCCAGGTTACATATAGAACTACGCATACAATCTATCTTGTTCTATCTAAAAAATGTAAGCAATATTCTTACTATAGCTCTATTATGTCTAAGTCCTGTCTACTACTGTGGGCCCGGAGCCTCTTGCTGAAGATTTCAGTATGTTTCAACCTTCACTAGAACTCGCTCTGCTACTCTGGCATTTGAAACCTTTCACTTACTAAAGACATTAGAACTCACTCTAAAACTTACTAACTTGCTTGTACTTAAACGTCTACTTTATGTGTGAGTGGCTTAATATACTTCAATCCATTCAAAGGCTTTAATTCAATCCCTGTACCTTGATTCCTCCCTGACGGATTCAGAGAATCCCCTAACTCACTGACTCTAACATCTCCCCCTTCTCTTAGAACTATAAATATTCCCTTAACAGACTTATTAATCATTTGTCAAATGCATGGAGAATACAAGGCACTATGATTAGCACCAAAAAACTTTTTCATCCATGATGCTAAATTCCAATCCACTAAACAAATCATTCAAACTGTACCATTCTGTGACTCATATCACTTGCAGGCTACTTGGCCTATTTTCTCCTCCTGGATGACCCTCTGGTAGCAGAGAAGGTCATCCTTTTCATCAAGGTCTGGCATGGCGTGTGTTCCCACCACTCAACGCCTGCTGGATTGCAGCCAGCAGTCGAGCTAAAAATCTTCTTGGTGGCAAACAGAGGCCAACCCAGTCTTGCCCTTGACTATTTCAGGAGGGTCTTGGCCAGCCCTGCTCCTTTCACCTAGTTATCAAAGCAAAACTTCACCTGCTTAATTCAGGAACAAATGGCTATCATAGCAACGCACACACAGATTTACATTAACAGTATAACTACAAGGATAGCTAAACAAGTGAAAAAGTTTCCCTGGGGTTATGTTGAAGAGACATATGGTATTTAAACTTAATACATTAACTAACGTTTCTTAAACACTCACTTTAAGTTGGCTAATTGACAAATCTGTACTACTAAAAGTAAACAAAGCAAAAGCATAAGAATAACGTATAATTGAACTTCATATTTTCCTTCAACTATTATCTAACAAAAAATTCTACAATACTGCTGTTTCCTCCACTTTTTGTTTTTCTTTTTTTTTATCAAACCAAAGTTCACAATCTTCTGCAGGTAAAACACAATACAACAATCAACAATGCTTTAAATAATAGATATACATTTATAAAATCAGATAATCATCAATCTTTAAAAAACTGTGTCATCACCTCAGAGTCTGCAAACAGCTGACAAGCCTTGATTCGATGAGGAATTAGATGTTTATCTCTAGAAAATGAGCATCAAATTCACCCCAAAATTAGCTTCAGCTGCCATATTGACAGGGTCAAATTGCCAAGTCAAAATGACTGGAATATTATTTTGATGCAGAAAACACCTGGGTTTACACAATTTCCCTTCCAGGTAGAATTAAGGCTTGGCCAGAGCCTAAACTCTAATAGGAAGAGAACCCCCTGACATCTTTTTATTGAAAAACAATACTCTTAAGAAGAAAACTACAATTGAACATTTCAGGGTGAGAAAGAAATCAAATTCCTTCAGCAGCTTGTTCTCTCTGAAGTTTTTCTTCAGAATGAGATGCTTTGAACATGGCAGGCTGCTGGAGTGCTTCTGTAATAACAACTCGGGAAAACCATAAGACTAGAAATTCAGAAGAGACTTTCAACGAAACTCAGATAATTTTCTTGGAACTCTGAAAAAATACTTAAAATCATGAGACAGCACAGGGTGAGGTCATAGGAGATCTGCTAAATTAAGAGAGAGAATTAATAAAAAGAAAACAAAAGAACATTAAATTCACAACTTTACTAATTATCTTCATACATTTGATTCAGGGGCATTTCTGGAGGCTTTCCAAAATTTGCTTGGAATATTGAAAGAATTCAAGTTAAACAATAAAACAGAAATCAAAATCATTCTGTAATACAGAATTCATACTCTTAATACAGTGGTGTTAAAATTAAATACAGAAACTAAATTTGAACCTTAAAAATGGAGCCTATAAAGAAATACTGTTTTTTCCTATAGATTTGTCCTGGTTTTGGACAAATTTACGGGAGATATCTCGCAAAGGAGTCCCCCTAGGAAAATAAACCCCCAGAACTCCTTCCCCCTCCCACTACCGGGTTCGGGAAGAACTTCCTCCGAGGGAAAAAAAGTGGAAAAAGCTTGTTTATTTTAACAAACACTTCCCAGCACCAGGAAAGAACAATCCCCAGATGACACAAAACGTTTTCACCAAGGTGAGCGAGGATGGACGAGCTCGGTCAGTCCCTGCTGGGAAGGGTGCAAAGCTTCTTTGGCAAGCTTCCAGAGGCAGTCTCTGATGTTCAGATCCTTCCGTCCGGAGCCGGTGCAGATCTTCGGGATGAGGGGAAGAAGGGGGAGAGAAAGAGGGAGCAGCTGGGGGCAGGAGAAGCTGGGGCAAAAGCTAGGGGAAAGAAGCGGCAGCCAAAGCGGCAAAAGCAACAGCAAAAGCAGCAGCAGCAGGCCAGCAGTAGCAGCAGCCAAAGCAGCAGGCAGTAGCAGCCCAGCAGCCGGGGGCCCGCCGGGGCGGGGGAGGAATGGCCATGGCGGCAGCAGCTCCGTGCAGACAGAGGGGGGGGCGGCGGGGGGCAGGGAGAGGAGTAGTCATAACACTAACCCAGGACAATATATATAAGAAATTTTGGCTCGAATTAAATTTTGCAGTTCAAATGATGGTCCTAGAAATGGTCCTGATTTGTGTTCATGAAGAATTTCATTGATAATTTGAGAAATGTAAACTAGAAATCTATTACAATTTGGTTTGAATGGAAAGCTAAAATACTGATAATAAATCTGTGAGGCATAAATTTGCAAGGTTCTTCTTTGAAGAAATTCAAAACCTATAAATTCATATTGAGGGCATTGCAAATACTTAAAAGCTGGGTTATTTTAAAATAATTAACTATATAGACTGTCTCCATTCAAATCAAATACAAAATGTCCTGTACCTTCACCACTCCAAGAATTTCAGCATCTTTTTGACAACAATGTAGAAAACAAACATCTTTAACGTTACATACAAGAACTGTGAAAATAGTGAGATCGGATGTTGAGAAGGTCCCAGTGCAACGGCCGCTCTTACAAGCAAAGCATCACTCATGGTAAGAGAAGAAAAGACAGAACTACGTGGTGACGGAGAATTCTTCCCACAGCATCCGCAGCCCGGTCATCTCCCCTCCAACCCGAGAGAGAGAGAGAGAGAGAGAGAGAGAAAGAGAAGCTGAGCCCAGCCCCTTGCCCCCCAGCCAAAATTTCTCAGTATCTCTGCACTTTCCAAGAGAAAGCCTCAGACCTAATAGACTGTAGCCAGCTGCACCCTTCCCCCTCCTCCTCTCAGCCACATCTTTTGTCTCTCTTCAGTATCGTCGTTATCATCTCTTAGGCAACAAATGTGAGAAAATTCCCTGAGGTAAAGAAAAAAATGTCCTAATCTCCAACACTGTTACAGGGCTGTGGTTTGGATTTAGTATGAGAATAATGTTAATAACACACTGATGTTTGGATTGTTGCCAAGTAGTGTTTACCCTAAACTTTTCAGTGTCTCATGCTCTGTCAGTGAGCAGGTGCACAAGAAGCTGTGAGGGAACACGGCCAGGACAGCTAACCTGAACTGGTGAAATGGATATTCTATTCCATAGAATGTCATGCTCAGTATATAAACTGGGTGGAACTGGCCAGAAGCCACGAATCGTTACTCAGGGACAGGCTGGGCATTAAACAGTAGGTGGTGAGCAACTGTGTTTTGCATTGCTTGTTTTCCTTGGGTTTTATTTCCCTCTTCCTCTCCGTTACTAGTATTATCATTATAATTATAATAATATTTTATTTCAATTATTCAGCTGCCCTAAGTAAATAACAGAGTGGTTTAGGTTTTTGATGGTGTCATGCAAAATGCTCTGGGCTTGATAATACTAACAGTGTATTCTAGGGGTAAAAATTATTTACCTGGGTTTGAATAAGATTCGGGCTGATACTTTATTTATACTGCTGTTCTTTTCCTATAAATTTAGACCCATTCAAGAGTCTGCTGTTCACATATCTGATAGTTTGGGGTATCAATTTCTTTATTCATATATGTCTTAGATTATATTTCATTTGCCTACCTTTTTCGCCATCCTTACTCACACAAATTCCAAGCATTCTTCTAGGAATGCAAGAACCATATTTAAAGTGCAGTAATCATGGGAATAAATAAATCAAGTTTATTATGGAAATATCATAAAGCATTTGTATAATATTTGTATATTCGTTTTTCATCTTCCCCTTTCCTGACTAGTGTTCACCAATGATTTTTCATGGGGGAGAACAGAAAAACAAACTACAGGATACTAGAAGCATAAAGAGATGGTACTTTTAGTTTGGGTCAGTAGCCTCTTTTAGTGCTGCAGAAAGAAGGATATTCCCTGCACTATGAATGCGTAAATGTAAACCTGATATTTGAACCTGATAGTTCAGGTAAACTCCAGAGACTTTTTGACCTGTAGCTCTGCTAGAATCAATGTTCCTGGATAGTTCTTTGTTACTGCTGTGTTAAATCAGTGTGGTTACCCAAAGTTGTAATTAGAAATTAAATAATGTACTACTAGAGAAAAGCAAGGGACACTTCAGTGTTCCTTCAGTGAAAGCAGATGTGCTTGCATGTATGCAGGTTGACTCTAGCAATTCAAACCACTGTTTGAGCTTCTCTGACATAGAATGCTGTGTTGTAGCCAGAGGCAGTAATTTTATTCTCATGTCATATTCACGTTTCCCTAATGACACAGATTGTATGTAGACAATGAGGTATGATAAATCAAGACTTCAGAAAAACTTTTTCAAACATCTGCCATAGAAAATACAGTGTTCTCATGTCTCTATTCAATATGTAGGGAATAAATTATTCCTGTATTTACTATAAACTCTTGAGCCTTTTAACTCTCTTTTACGTGATCAGTAGTGTTCCAGATATTATAACTATTGTTTTGTGGGTATACATATAAAATAAATTTACAGGTCCTGTTCTGTTCCTACTGCATATTCTATTCACTTGGTTTTTACAATTCATAGTATCATAGAATATTTTGAGTTGGAAGTGACCCATGGGGATCATCAAGTCCAACTTCTGGCCTCATGCAGAACACCCCAAGAATCACACCATATGCCTGAGAGCACTTGTACATAGATCATCCACCCTGCATGTTATCATGACCATCAAAAGAAAAATCCCTATATTGTTCAAAACTATACAGATCAAACATTCAGAAAATGAATTTTTTTTTTATTCTATGACACTGGGTTAATACAATAAATATACAAAGCTTCTGACCTACTCAGACATGCAACAGGACAGAAGTGCATTTGTAGAGAACTATGACATTAACCAGGATGGCAGAGCATTGTTAGTAATTTACAAAATATACAACCGTCCCCCAGATAAATAAAACCAACTCCTAAATTACAGATCAATGACTACAGACATTCCTGTGTTTAAACTTCATACTATGAACTCAATTTGTCACTATACTACAAGATGACAACTTAAGTGGGCACCATACTCTGATTAATTAATGAGCGTAAAATCTGATTTTAGTTAGGTACTAAATATTCTAACAAATATCAGCCTTCTGTTGTCAAAGGTAAACTCAAATGTCTCCCTCCCTTTAGTGCTGCAAAGCATCAGAGATTTCTGGTTTAAATAATTAACATGTAACTGAACCTTGACTTTAACTTAGGAGGTAAATCCAACTCATGATATTATAAATCAACAATCCCTATATATATAACATTAAATATGCTTTCCCAATGGACAGGTAAACTTTGAGGGGGAGGGGGGAATCTACCTGTCAAATTCAGGTTTTATTCCTAATGTTTCTTTCATAATATATTCTGGTAATGTATGCTATTATGCAATCTTAGAACTTAAATTAAATTGCAAGGATGATGTCCCTGGGATTCATAGCCAAAAGATATCAAAGAGAATTTCTTAAATTTAACTCAAAAGTAATCTATAGTAGAGTTCCTAGATAAAATCCTCCAGTTAAATAAAAAAGATTATGAAAAGAACAATTTTGATATACAGTTGCTAGAGGTGTGATGCCTGACCTCAACAGAAAATTGTGACTTCTGTCTGCAAAGTGTTTAATAACATTCCACCCAAATTTTAGTGTTAGCATAGAATTTTAGAGCCCCTATTACACAGAATATTTAAATTACTTTTAACTTTATGATGCAGAGAATATTTAGAAACAAGTATATTCATTAACATAAGCTTCAGCATAGGTGAAACTACTACATTAATCCAAATTCAAGATGGATTTAAAGAAACTGTTAAAAAAAAGGATATTAATAGGGACTCCATGCTAACAGTGCAGTCCTGATCAGGGGATTAAGCAACAGGTTTTCTGTTTTGTAATACTCTTCTGCTATTTTAAATACACTGCAGTAAAAAAGAATTAATCTATCAAAGTTTGTTTACATTCAGAACATGGAGGGGTGTCGCAGACACGTAAAGAAATTATAAAAGAAAAGTCTTATATGGATTAGGTCTTGCTACTTTTATGTAACCTAACAAGCAGTTTGCAAGTTCCTATGTGAAGCTATTTTGAGAATGAGAAGTTCGTTAACACAACCTATTTTGAGGGTGAAAAACAAATGCACCTGCAATAACAAGGGACTTGTCCCATGCAAATTAGTAAAGAAAATATGTAAACAATTCAAGAATAGAGAAGTAAAATACTTTTTACTAACTAATACAGTAATTGGATAGAAAACTATTAACTAATTGAAGTTGCACATGAAGTTTGTAAAAACTGTATAAAATGAGTTGTGTGAATAAAGAATTGGCTTTTCTTGTATGAAGAAAATGGACTCTCGGTGATTTATTACAACAGAGGGGCCTCAGAATTTTATGCTCAGTCTTACTAAAGGTAATACACCTTAAGAGCTGAATTAATTTAATCTACAGTGTGTACTTATACAGGTTGTGGGATGAGGTCCCTTCCTGTTTTAATTTTCTAAAACAGAGTTTAAAAAAAGCCCAAGTACTGTGCATAAGACTCATGAGGCAATCCAAGAATATCAAATAGCCTTCAAAGGAGAGAAACATCACTTTATAGAAAGACCTGATTCAATTATAGAATATTCTGATAGCATGCACCATTATGGATTGTTCAGTTCCACAACACAAATGTAACCTCTTAGGCCTCCAGTTCAATGAGCTAAAATTAGCTTTGTGAAAGATGAAGATTTCTCACTGTTCTAATTCAAAAGTTTAAAAGCTGTTTTTCCCCCCATCTTAAATGAAATCACAGAAATAGCTGAGTTACATTAAAATGACAGCATTTATCTGTTAAATGCCATTGCTTAAAAAGCTTTATTTTAGAAAATGCAATACTGTATATTTAGATTTTTGGACAAGCAGTAAACTTTGTGACTGATAAGGCTAGAAATTTACTACCACTGTTAAATACAAATCTACACATCCCAAACACAACAAAAATACCACTGCATGTAAGAGGGAAGTGTGGCATGAAATTAGTGTTCTAGAGATCAATATTTGTTTCTTTTCAAAGAAAATGACTACCCCAAGACGTGAATACTGAAATTAAAAATAGCAAATAAATAATAATTTAGATCTATGATTGAAACCATCAGTTAACTTCCTTAAATTATACACTACATTGCACATTCTATTACAGAGAATGTTTCTGCACCATAGTAATTTCTAACATGTAGAGAATACTGCATGAAAATAGATACAAACAAATGATGTAACTTTGTGCAGGCAAATTCTGAGCCAAAACACTATTTAAACAAGTACAGATAACAGTATTCATGCAAACTTACAGGTTTATATAAAAAAACTTATCCTAAAAAGAACCCCAAGAGAATAATTTATGTCTATCCTACTTGTATTTGTCCTCCAGCAGCTGCTGAAATTGCAAAAGGGTAGCCAAACCTAACCTTCTACATCTCTAAGTCTACCCCATTTATAGCAGAAATAGGGAAAACATTTCTTACAAAGAAAAAAAATTGAGCCAAAGTCCTTTCCTGAAGTTAAAAAAAACCTACCAAGGTGAACCACTAAAAAAACCTCCAAATTCTTAATATATTTATTTGATCATTATATACCACAATTCATTCTCAAGCCAATTGTTGAAATTGCTTGTCCTCCCTATATAAGGAAAGCTTATTATTCCAAAATGCAACATTTTAAATAACCACAGCGAATGGTTATCTTTTAAAAATAAATTTATTATAAAATAAACAAACATTTCCCATTTTACCTATTTACTGCTCCAGAAGAAACAAATATTCTGTGTGTATCCTGATATATGTTTTTAGGGAATATAATAAGTGACTGGAAAATAAAGTACAATGGAAGAGAACTGTCATGATTTTTTATATTTCTCTACAATCAGTTACCCTTGAACACATTCTGAGCTGCACTGGTTGCTGCTGTTGATGTGGCGTTGGCTGCAGCAGTTTGTAGAGTTTTGTTGGACATCACTCCTGTTGAAAACTCCTGCTGCGCTTTCTCAAAACTAGCGCCTGTAGTGCGGTAAAGACCATGCACCTAGGGAGGTGGAAAAGCAGTAAAAAAGCATGCTGAACCTTCCATTTCTTGGTAGAGTAATAGCAAAGTCTCAAACATGAAGTAGAGCTGTGTGGTAGAAAAATCTGGTTTGTTCATATGTTCATATGCATGCTGTGCATGCAGTTTGACTGTAGGATGCCTCTACCTTTTTCCAAGTTTACATATGTGCTATCTACTGTCTGAAACAACACATTAAAATGCACAAATAGGCTGTATCCATAGCATAGCACATGCTAAGGGTGCATGTTAAAAGTAACAGCAGGAAACAAAAAGAAAAAACATTTTTGAATCTACTGTGCCAATAACATTATAGTAAACTTTTTTATATAAAAAGTTTTAGAAATCTTAATTTTACTGATTGCATGGTTGCAAGTACGTATTAAGCTATGACTGAACATTTGTCCTGGTTTCTGCTGGGAGAGGTAATTTTCTTCTTAGTAGGTGCTATAGTGTTGTGTTTAGGATTCAGTATGAAAATAATGCTGATAACACACTGATGTTTTGGTTGTTCCTGAGCAGTGCTTGCCCTGAGTCTAACACATTTCAATGGCTCATGCTCTGCCAGGGAGGAGATGCACAAGAAGCTTGGAGGGAGCATAGCCAGAACAAGTGACCTGAACTGGTCAAAGGGATATTCCATACCATGGAACATATGCCCAGTACATAAACTGGGAGGATGCAGAACCCCAAAAAACCTTGCTCAATGAGACTTTTAAAAGGTCTTGCGGTTGTTCATGTACTCTGAGTTAGAGGCATGGGAGAAATACTAACAAGATGTTCTCAAGAGGTCAAAAAAACCAAACAAACAAAAAAACAGCTTTACTGGCAACTGAAGAAAATTAAAGAACTTTGGCAAAAGGTTTAGAGCAGCATTCAGTCAATATGAAACACTTCCCAAAGCATTAACTTTGCCCATTCAATTTAGCAAACTCCAAGCCCGTTTGATTTTAAGTTACTCAAAAATTCCGAGAAGAGGAAATAAGAAGAAGGAAAAGAGAAGAGAGTGAGAAACAGAAAAGATATACAAAAGAACAAACATAGCTACCAACTCCTGGGCTCCAGTGGTGTTTAGACAGAAATTCCAAGAGGAGGTAGGATCAAGACATGGTAGCTGCATGTTCGGCCTTAATTACCCCTTGGCCTTCCTGAGCCCTTCCCCCAGGTGGGACTTCCAGTCATTTGGCCACTTAGGAGCTGGGTTAGGGGCTCCAGAGGTAGGGTGCGGAACATTGCCTTTGCTGTGCCAGTGATTGGCAGCCATTGTAGTGCTGGAATACAGGCTCTGGGGGAGGGGGGTGTGGGGCAGTGCATTGCCTCACCAGGGCAAGGCCTGACCTGCCCCTTTCCCATCAAACATGCACCCCAAAATGTTTTGAGACATTAATCTTTCCAGTCTCTCACAGGGGAGTTGGCCAGGAGGGACTGATTGCTACTCGGGGACTGGCTGGACTTTGATTAGTGGGTGGTAAGCAACTGTATTTTGCATCACTTGTTTTTCTTGAGTTTTATTCCTCTCTCCTTTTCATTATAATTATTGTCGTTGTTGTTATTATTATATTTTATTTTGTTTCAATTATTAAACTGTTCTTATCTCAACCCTCAACGTTTAGATTTTTTCCTGATCCTCCTCCCCACAAGGGGTATGGGGAGGACTGAGCAAGCAACAGCATGGTACCTAGTTACTGTCTGGGGTTAAACCAGAACAATATTAAAACTACAAAATATGCCAATAATGCAGAGAAATATAAACTATACTAATATGATGATCAATTGCTCTGCATAACAAACAAAGGTATTAAACAATATGACTTAAAAGTTCTAGTACAAAAAAAAGCCCAACCAAATCTTGAGTAACATCTGAGAACTGAAGTCACTGGTATTGGATGGCAGTAGAGGCAACAGCACCTTGAGGTGCAACGAGGTGAATGATCTGCTCAGCCTGGTGGCAGAGCTGAGAGTGGAAATAGAAAGAAGAATCACAGAATGATTTGGGTTAGAATGGACCTTTAAAGATCATCTAATCCAAACCCCCTGCAATGAGCAGGTGTCGCATCCCTCCGATAATTTTGTGGCCCTTCTCTGGACCTGCCCTAACAGGTCCATGTCTTTCCTGAACTGAGGAGTGCAGAGCTGGATGCAGTACTCCAGGCAGGAAGAGAGAATAGAGGGAAAGAATCACCTCCCTTGACCTGCTGATCATGCTTCTTTTGATGCGGCCCAGTTGGCTTTATGGGCTGTGAGTGCAAGTTGCCAGCTCATGTCCAGATTTTGGTTCATTAATACCCCCAAGTCCTAATCTGCAGGGCTGCTCTGAATCCCTTCATCCCCCAGGCTGTACTGATACCCGAGATTGCACCAACCCAGGTATAGGACCTTGCACTTGTGTCGTGGTTTAATGCCAGCTAGCAACTAAGCACCACACAACTGCTCGCTCGCTCACTCCCCCACGGTGGGATGGGGAAGAGAATCAGAAGGGCAAAAGCTAGAAAACTCATGGGTTTGAGATAAAGGCAGTTTAATAGGGAAAGCAAAAGCTGCATGCATAAGAAAAGCAAAACAAGGAATTTGTTCACACTTCCCATCATCAGGCAGGTGTTCATCCATCTCCAGGAAAGCAGGGCTCCATCATACATAATATTTACTTGGGAAGACAAATGCCATAACTGAACATTCTCCTTTCCTCTTTCTTCCCCCAGCTTTTTATGCCAAACATGATGCCATATGTTATGGAATATCCATTTTGTCAGTTAGAATCAACTGTCCCATTTGTGTCTCCTCCCAACTCCTTGTGCACCTCCAGCCTACTCACTTATGGGGCTGTACAAGGAGCAGAAAAAGCCTTGATGCTGTGTAAGCCCTGCTCAGCATTAGCAGAAATACCTCTTCATTTTCAACCCTGTTTTCAGTGCAAATTTGAAACACAGCTTCATACTAGTTACTGTGAAGAAAATTAGCTCTACCCCAGCCAAAACCAGCACAACTTGGTCTTACTCAATGTTGAGGAATACATGTAGTGCAGGCAGCTCCATGTGCAAGCTGCAAATTGTGTCCTGGGTGGGAAGAAATGGCTGGAGTCTTAAGCAATGAGCCATGGACTGGTGCTGACCCTTTGCAAGCAGGGCTAACAGACCTGCTCTGCCCAGCTAAGTGTCTGGTCATCGAGAAACTGCAGGAGCCAATGAACAATGAGAAGACCCCAGCCTAAATATCACCATTGGATTGGGTGCACAGATTGCAAGTGTATAAAAGTCCAGCGATTTCTTTGGTTGGGATTCCTCCCTGGAGGAATACATTGTACCACAATTAAAATACTTAAAGGAATCAGACATATGAGACTGCTATGGGAAACTTAGGGTTAAGCTCGTAAAGGAAACATGCCTGACTGTTTGAGTGGGGTGTGTGTAGGGAGTCAAGCAGGGCACCTGTTCGTTCACTGGAACCGCCCACTACAAAGGTCCTAGTAGTTCAAAGTCTCAGGTGGTGCAAGTGTAACTCCCAGAGTGCCTCCTGAATGGTCAGGCAGGAATGTTTCCTTAACATTGAACCTCATGAGGTTCACATGGGCTCACTTCTTGAGCTTGTCCAGGTCCCTCTGGATGGCATCCTGTCCCTAAGGCATGCCAACTGCACCACTCAGCTTGATGTCATATACAAATTTGCTAAAGGTGCACTTGATCCCACTATGTCACTGATAAAAATATTAAACATTACTGGTCCCAATATGGACCCCTGAGGGACACCACTTGTAACTGATCACCATCCAAACACTTGAGCCATTGACCACTACTCTGCATACAACCATCCAATCAACTCCTTATCCACCAAATAGTCTACCCTTGAAATCCATCTCTCTCCAATTTAGAGAGAAGGATGTTTCAGGGGACCGTGTCAAAGGCGTTACAGAAGTCCAGACAAATAATATCTGTAGCCCTTCCCTTGTCCACTGATGTAGTCACTCCATCATAGAAGGCCACTAGGTTGGTCAGGCAGGACTTGCCCTTTGTGAAACTGTGCTGGTTGTCCCAAATTACGTCCCTGTCCTGCATGTGCCTTAGCAGAGCTTCTAGAAGGATCTTTTCCATGATCTTCCAGGGCAGAGGTGAGGCTCACAGGTCGGTAGTTTCCAGGCTCCTCCTTTCTACTCTTTTTAAAGATGGGTGGAATATTTCCCTTTTTCCAGTCACCTGGGGCTTCACCTGTCTGCCATGACATTTTGAATATCATGGAGAGATACTTGGCAACTACATCAGCCAATTCCCTCAGGACTCTGGGATGCATCTCATCAGGTCCCAAAGACTTATGTATATGAAAGTTCCTCAAGGTGGCCATGAACCTGATCTTTACTTACAGTGGGAGGAACTTTGTTCCCCCAGTCCCCATCCTGCTGTCCATCCACTTGAGAGGTGTAGGAAGAGAGGTTGCCATTGAAGACTGAGGCAAAAACATTGTTGAGTACCTCAGCCTTCTCCTCATCCATTGTTACCAGTTTGCCAGCCTTGTTTATTGGGGGGGTACACTTTCTTTGACCTTCCTTTTCTGGCTGACATACCTGTAGAAGCCCTTCTCACTATTCTGTGTGCCCCTTGTTAAATTTAGCTCCAGCTGTACCTTGGCCTTCCTGGTCCCATCCCTACACAATTGGACTGCGTCTGTATACTCTTCAGAGGATACCTGTCCTTGCTTACCCTGCCGGAGCATTTCCTTCCTGCCCTTTAGTTTGATCAGAAGATCTTGACTTATCCTTGCTGGTCTCTTGCCTCCCTTGCCTGATTTCTTACACTTGGGGATCAAAAGATCTTTTGCTCTACAGAGAGAATCCCTAAAGATCTGCCAGCACTGTTCTGCTCCCTTGTCCCTGAGGGTAGTTTCCTCATGGGTCCTCTTGACTAACTCCTTGAAGAGTTGCAAGTTTGCTTTCCTAAAATTACAGGTCCTAATGTTACTCTTCACCAGACCCATATCCTTAAGGATTGTGAACTCTACCAGTGCATGATGACTGCAGCCCAGGTTTCCTCCAATCTTGATACCCCTGATCAGCTCACTTGTGTTTGTGACCATCAGATCCAGTATCTCATCCCCTCTGGTAGGGCTGTCTATTATCTGGCTCAAAAAATTGTCCTCCATGCATTCCAAGAGTCTCCTGGATTGCCTACAGCTCACCATGCTACTTTCCCAGCAGATGTCAGGGTGGTTGAAGTACCTCAGCAGGATGAGACCCTGAGAGTGGGATGCCTCCTGCAGCTGGAGCAAGAAGGCTTTATCAATAGGCTCCCTTTGATTGGGCAACCTGTAGTAAACACCAACCACAAGGTTCCCTTTGTTGCCTCGGTCTCTGATTCTTACCCATAAACTTTGACCTGCCCATGGCTGTTCTTCAGAGACATCACAATCTATGCATTTCTTGACAAAGAGGGCAACCCCTCCACCCCTCATTCGTCTCCTGTCCCTTTTGAGCAGCCTGTAGCCATCAATCGCTGCTTCATCCCATCAAGTTTCAGTAATGACAACAAGGTCATAACTTTCTAGCAGCAAGGTGGCTTCTACCTCCTGTTTCTTGCCAATGCTGTGTGCATTGGTGTAAAGGCACCTCAGCTGGGCTGTCATCTGTGCCACCTTCCTAGAGAAACACCCCTTAATTCCCTTGAGACAATTCACTGGTGTTTCCCTCTTGGGTCTTATTAACTCAGGAGTCCCTAGCTCATCTCCATAAGACTTCAAGTGTGCTCCAGTGTACCATGTTTATCTTAGAGACACAGGCTGATGTTCCTCGCTAGCCCCCCATCCCTCAACCTTGGTGCATCGTCCCACAGCTTGCCATGGGCAAGCATATTATCCCCCTCCCCTTTCATGTCTATTTTAAAGCTCTATCAATAAACCTAGCCCACTAGCTTGTGAGCAAAGACTCTCTTCCCTGTTTGGGAAAGGTAAATCATCCAACAGGAGGCCTGATGCTGGGCCGGATGCCTAATGGCCATCCCATCATAGAAAAACCCAAAATTCTGGTGATGACACCAGCCACAAAGCCATGTATCAATAGCCTGGGCCCATCTGTTTCTTCCAGTATTGCTGCTTGCAACTGGAAGGATAGAGGAAAAGAATAACCTGTGCTCCAGATTTCCTTGCTGACTGTTACAAAGCCCTGAAAGTCTCATTTGATTGCTCTTGAGCTGTGTTGCAGCTTTATCACCACCCATGTGAAAGAGGAATAATGGGTAATAGTCAAAGGGCCATACCAGAGTAGGAAGTTTCCTAATTGTCCTGGTTTAGGACAAATTTACGGGAGATATCTCGCAAAGGAGTCCCCCTAGGAAAATAAACCCCCAGAACTCCTTCCCCCTCCCACTACCGGGTTCGGGAAGAACTTCCTCCGAGGGAAAAAAAGTGGAAAAAACTTGTTTATTTTAACAAAACACTTCCCAACACCAGGACAGAACAATCCCCAGATGACACAAAACGTTTTCACCAAGGTGAGCGAGGATGGACGAGCTCAGTCAGTCCCTGCTGGGAAGGGTGCAAAGCTTCTGTGGCAGGCTTCCAGACGCAGTCTCTGATGTTCAGATCCCTCCGTCCGGAGCCGGTGCAGATCTTCGGGATGGGGGGAAGAAGGGAGAGAGAAAGAGGGAGCAGCTGGGGGCAGGAGAAGCTGGGGCAAAAGCTAGGGGAAAAAGCGGCAGCCAAAGCGGCAAAAGCAGCAGCCAAAGCAGCAGCAGACAAAGCAGCAGGCAGCAGCAGCCCAGCAGCCGAGGCCACCGGGGCGGGGGAGGCGGCAGCAGCCCCGTGCAGACAGAGGAGGGGGGGTGGCAGGGAGAGGAGTAGTCATAACACTGACCCAGGACACTAATGATATCTGTAACTGTTGGGGGTTAGGATTTTTTCCTTTTGTTTCTTTCTCTCATGGAATATTGTCCCATCTCTTGCTAAGCGACTATAACGACTGGTATTTAAGAGAGACAAAAGAAATGGCCAAGGTGGGGGAAGGGTGGAGCTGGCCACCCTCTTACCTGGGAAGTTTTCTCTTTGGAAGGGCAAAGATACCGGAAGATTTTGGCAGGGGGAGGTGAGGGGCTGGGGTCGGCTCCGTTGAACTGGGACTTTATTAATACTGTGAGAATTGATAAAAGATTCATGTTAATCATAGAAGTATTGAGGTTTGTGTAAACCAGAATACTTAGGTCTGAAGTTAAGCATGACACTAGATAAAGAAAAATATATGATTAAATCATTCTGTTTTAAATCCCCCTGTTATGAATATTGTGTTTTCTAAATAAGTTGTATCTACTACCAGCTTGCAAAACCAGACTTTCCGTTAGTCTGATAGATTTTGCAAGCTCAGACTTCCTGCCTTAGTTCGATCAATGTTGTCTATCTATAAAGACCAGGCTTCCTGATTTTCACCGGTTTTATCTACCAAGACCGGATGGCTATCCATGAGACTTGACAAATCACTCAGAGACTTCACGGATGTTTTTTGACCACCACTGCTTACCTAGGAAAAATATGACAGCAAAAAACCAATTATTGATAACAACGAGAAAACCGTACTAATAAGGAGAAGCTGCAAACCGAAGTTCGACAGAGAGCAGAGTGGGCGGTGACCTCTCACGTTTTCCCCTGCGCTGCATTGCTCCGTCTATATAAAATAATGCAATCTAAATTTTGCTGAATATCGAGACTTTTTGTTTCTCATTTATAAAAATTTTGGTGCTGAAACCCAGGATGTCCTTGGAGCCCTGAGATGCACTGCAGTTTCGGGGAGGCGCCCCACTACTGTGGCCCTGGTTCGTCAGTGGTTCTCAGGACCCAATGACGTACTTCACAATATAGACTGAGCAAGGAAAGAGCTCCCCGGAAGACCGTGGCAAAATCACCTGTAATTCTTGTGCATGAAGACCCAGACAGGATCATCGAAGCTGTAAGTAATTGTCTGGTTTGGTGGAGGTGATTGTGTGCTTGCCTGAATGAGACGTGGATTTTGCCACGAAGTGAGAGCAGAGTCCTTCTGTCCGCGGTTCCCGTGTCCCACGAGGGACCTGGCTGGTGAAGGGATGAAGCGAGTGAGGGGAGGCTGCTTTTTCCCATCCTAGTCCAGGTAGAGGCTAAGTTCTTTTCCCAATCCAAGGCCAGGAAGAGGTGGGGACCTAGTTGGGGGGTGGAAAAGCGGAGAGCAACATGAGTCACAGAGGGAAGAGGGAAAGCTGCTTTCCCCATCCCAGGCCCAGGTAGAGGCAAAATTCCTTCCTATCCTGACGCAAGCAGAGGCAGGATCTGGGTGGAACACAAGGGGAGCACAAACAGCTCAAAACAGTCCCTTGAGGTAAAACTAGGTTTTAAGTCCAAACAACCCACAGAAGGGTCCAAGTTCCTGTGGTCCACAAAGAAATAAAATCAAGTGAGCATGAATGAATGAGTGTATATGTATTGTTAATTTAAAGTTTAACTTTGTTTCCTGAAAAGGTAGATTGTATTGTATTGTGATAAAAGTTTTCTGTGCTGTGGCGGGGGGCAGTAAGTGATGTTTAACTTACCAAAGAAACTAGTTAAATGGAGGCAAAGGCCAGGGATAAACAAACTGGCAGATATTCCCCGGGAGGCTTAAATTTGCCAGCCCTTAAATGTATTTGCAAATTCAGAAAAACCAAGTAATCCAGAGAACAGAGAGTATGCCACGTGTCAGGGAGGAAACAGAACCCATAGGGGCAAAAGGTTTTAAAACATCAGTAACCCCAGAGACAGAACAAGAAAAGAAAAAGAAAAAGAAAGGGCTGAGACCCTCTAAAAATATTGCCTACCCCGTTAGCATCGGGTTTCCCCCAGCCCCGGTGTTTCCCCCAGTCTCGGCACCGAACCTCCAGCAGCTCCCCCAGCCTTAATCCCGGCTGCCACGGCTTTTTCACCGGTTGCTCTGGCCGTGGCCTCGGCTGCCCTGACCGCCTTGGCTGCACTGGCCTCCCTGCCCGTGCTAACACAACCCATGGCGATTCCCCTGCCCAGTCCCCCGTCCCTACCAGGTGTCGCGGCCCCGGGCGCCAAGAGCCCCCTTTTTAAACATTCGTGTTTTAGAGATGAGGAGAGAGAGTGAGGCCCTGACATAGTTGGGGTGCCAAAAGCATGCTAATAATACCTGTTTCTGCTGTGAAAGAACAATGTACTGTGAGAAGGACGGTGCCCTCATCTGAAAAGAAGTCTGGGAATAGCCCAGGAGATACAATGGGGGGATCATAAGCTCTATCATTTAAGCCCTTTAATAACTCTAAAAACAAGTCCACAGAAAAAAAATGTAAAGATTTATAGTAAATACCAGGATAAAAAGATCTTGTGTAGTAAATATTACAAAAAGATGTAATGTGCATAATAACACTGTAAAAATAGCAAGGGCAAGGAAGAAAAAGAGTTTAAAGTTCCTATCATTAAAAGTGTAGCAATTAAGAATGAAATCAAAGTCTAAAAAAGAAATGTCGTGCTGGATCCTAAAATAAGTAATAACATACTGGGTTTTATTAATAGTAGTAGACCATCTGACTCACTAAGTGAAAAGTGTGGAGTGTGTACAAGCTAGGAAAAAGAATAATCATGTAGTGACTATTGCTATTGTACACAAAGTAGTAAAAAGTATAAATGCTGAATGTAAAGTTATCTTTGCAGACAGGTGAAGAGCAGAGATCAAGCTTCTAGAAAAGAAATGCCTCTTTACAGTTTGTCAGTTCCAAAAAATACAGCATAATTTTAAGTAATGATCAAATATGTGTATGTATGGTTGTGCTTCTCAAATGCTGTAATCCTGACTGCCCAGCCAGCACCTGGAATCTGGCTGCCTTAGAATGCCAGCTGAATTAAATACTCATGTAAGACAGCAGCAGTAGAGTGTGCTGCACTTAGTGAATCATAAAAATCACAGAATAACAGAATGTGCTGAGTTGGAAGGGACACATCAGGACCAAGTCTAACTTGTGTCTCTATACAGGACACCCCAACATTCCCACCACATGCTGAAGGAGTTGTGCAAACTTCTTAAACTCTGTCAAGCTTGGTGCTGTGACCACTTCCCTAGGGAGCCTGTTCAGGGTCCAACTACCCTCTGGGTAGAAAACACTTTCCTGATATCCAACCTAACCTCTCCTGAGATTCTAACCTCTCTCAGCTTCATGCCGTTGACTTAAAACAGTCCTGGCTTTTGTGTAAGGTATGCAATGATTTGCTGAATCTTCTGTGAGTGCAACACCACAGATAAAAGTAAAAAAATGTGCTGTTCCATGTGGTTCTAAAGATACCCTCCCTGAGCAGGGAGGTAAGATCAAATGACCCACTGTGGTTCCTTCCAACCTGACCCATTCTGTGGTTCTGTGATTCCTTGAAATGTTTCAATGTTTACAGGGGAGTGTGTGTAGAGCACAGTAACATCTAGTGCTCTGTAAGCACATCAAAATGATGTGGCTTATCCTGAAAACAAAATTAATGCAATAAGCAAGACAATGATGAGGCAAAAGTCAGTAGCAGCTGCCCCAAGTGAGGCTGCATAGAATAAACTGTCATAAGAATTTAAGAAACGGCAGCTAAAACTAAGAAAGGTCTCTGAAGTGTCTTGCTCCTGACAGTGTGCAAGAAAAGAAGAAATAGGAGATGTATTAGCATGACACACCTGCTACATATAAACTGTGATGGCTAGTTTGAAAGAAAGTCACTTCAGCAGCTTTTGTACAGTAGTTAAAATTCCAAACAATTAGTGCTGTTAAATTCCAATTTTTAGTGTTGTTTTATGTGCATTTATTTCCTATTTCAAATGTCTTTAGCCTCAGTGCTTGGGCAGCCTGCCTGTTTTGTGTACAACAAGAACACTAGCAGCTGACTTTGAGTTTTTGCATCCTTGAGGAAGAATACTTCCACTTCAAACAAGAAGATCAGGACTGTTTCGGTCAGAAAGTTCTCATATTCTGGCTTTAACCTGTAACTTATATTATAACTTTGCTTTGTAAATGGGAATTTCTAGTGCCTGTTGAATGGGAAATACCTATGAAACTGTAAAAATCTACAACTGAGAAGTGTCAAAGAAAATTTACCTGAAAATTAGCAAAAAAAGAGTGTCCATATTGTAATGAGTTGTGGTGGTGTCATTCCTATGGTGGGTATCTCCCTGTTGCATTATGTGTCCAATGTAAAAGGAACGAACATAAGGAAACTGTTAAGGTACTTAACACCCTATCAGCACAAAGAAAAATCGAAATTGATGATCATAACTGGTGGGAGTTATTTAATAATGAAACAAGAGGAAAGAAGAAAGCCAAAGCGGAGGTATTGGCAAAAGAGTGCCGGAAAGGGTTGCATATACCGTGCTCTTATTACTGTACCTCGTACTGGAATGTTAAAGCTAAAAGCTGGGACAAAATTAAGAAACACTACCGAAAGAGAAAGAAAAAGTGGGAGACCCCAGGACATACTCCCTGCTGCCGAGAAGATTAAACAGACCTCGGCTACTGGTAGCAATCCCGTAGCCCTTGAGGGAGGCAGAGGGATGAAAATCATCATGGGATTCATCCTACTGATAATTATGATAAAAAGAAACAGTGTTGATGCTTGTTCCAAGTGTTACCAGACAATTAGGTATGGCAGAGCACGGTATCCACCCTTGCCTTCCACATGCAATCAATTCGGCCTGCTATAATAAGCACAACTTAGAAACCTGCACTATTGTGGGAAAAAGTTACTGAGTAGCCACCAGTTTGGGAAAAGGAGGGTGGGCTCCATCAACATACCAAAGTTGCCTAGTAGGAGAAACATACCTCTGCTTCACAAAAGAAGGTATGTGGGGATATTCAGATCAGGGAGTGTAGGGGACGGTGCTTCCCCTAAACGAGGCCCCTGGCATCTTATCTCTTAAGGAGATAACTCGAATTCCTCATTGCAAGCATCACTTTCAAGAAACGAAACTGTTTTTATTGGTTATTAAAGTAAGATTGTAATTGGCTTACTTTCTCACCTAGGATTTTGAGGTAATTGGTTAGTTTGTAATGTATAAGCTTTTATTGGTTAGATTTTGAATCCCCTAGAAACCTATATAAGAATGCTGTAACCTTCCCGAAGTTAGATTCCTGTGACCAGTTTCCCTACGGACAATAAATGCTTCTGAAATGACTGGAACCGGGGTCTCAAGCCTTCGTCTCCGCTAACGCGTAACTGAAGTCTGCTATGGGGGTTTCTATACCTATCGAAACTCCTGCAGCGGACTGGGGTGGCATAATTCCCCCCGAAAAACAGTTACATTTTGGCGGCCGAACCGTTCCTCTGAGCCCCCCTCCGAAGAACCGTGAGCAGTCTCCTTCGTGCTGCCTTCGTCAGCGTCAAAAAGCCTCCCTACGCCCGTCTTTGTTTTATAAATGTGGGTGTCGAAACGAGGCAGTCCAGCCAACCCCGGAATCCGGACCTGGGACCTGAGACCGTTAGCAGCAGCCAGCAGACTTTGTGACCGAGAGCCTATGTGGGTGAGCACTAGCCTTCTATTTGCGCGCTTTAACCAGGGTCACTTTGAAAAGGTTTTTGTTTTTTCTTTTTTCCCTTACCTGCTTGGCTGTTTAGTTTCTATGGGGAATCAACTCACCAAAATCTTCTTATCCTCCATATAAAAAGGCTTTTATTCCCAAACTTTAACACTTTTAACTACTAATAATTTTAAATTCTCAAAAAATTCTTTTTCTAAGTCAAACTTAAAATCCTTTGTTAGATTTATATTTCGGCATTTCCCTGATACTAACCCTTCTTTAGTACACTCTCTTGATTTTTGGAATAAAGTAGGAATATTTATATATTCCCAACAGAAAAAAGAACAATTTAAATGTACTCGATATATTCCACTGTTTCAAGAAATTGTTCGCGCGAGTCGCCTGCCTTCTAACCCCAACTCTTTACCCACCCCCTCACCCACCTCGGCCGTGCGAAGCGGCCCCGAGCCAATTTCCATTTCAAACGCGCTTTCCGCGGATCTCCCGCTGCCCGGTTCGCGCGGGGACCTCCCCGCGTTTGCTGCGCTCCCGCCTCCCCCGAGGACCCCCCCCGCGTCTGCCGCGCTCCTGCCTCTCCCCGGAGACCCCCCGCAACCCCCTTTCGCGCCCCCCGTCCCGCTTCCCCTCTGAAATCCCCGCTCTGTTGCTCGCCATCCCCATCCCACCTTCACCGGCACAAACCGTTTACACCTCTCCCCACCCCCCCACCCCCGCCTCCTCTGCCTCCCTCCGCTCTGCCTGCGGTCCCTTCTTCGGTGCCCGCTTCCATTTCTAATGCACCACTGCCACCGTGTGGCGAACCTGTTTTATGCACCCAACCCTGCCATTCATCCCCCTCGGCACCGCCTTTAGCCCCTGCCCCCACATCCCAGCCCTGTGTTTCCCTGCCTGCCCCTGCAGTTTTCAGCAACACCCTCCCGTCTTGATCAAAAAAACACCACAGACGCCGTAGGCATTCCACTTCCTCAGATGACACTAATTCTTATGACTCAGAAAATGAGGATCCATGGAACAATGTTAAGCTTTTGGCAACACAAAATGGTGATTGGCAAATAGCCCAAAGAATTTCTGCCGTTCCTGTAACATATAAAGCAGGTCGCAGAGGTGGTGCTACAAATCATGCTCAATGGGAGAATTTTTATTCAAAACAATTAACTGAATTATCCAAAATTGCAAAACAACACGGAAGAAGTACCCAAATTTTTAAAAAATTTTTGGAGGCAGTTTTTTCTGCCTATGTATTAGTACCACATGATTTAAAAAATATTGCACAATGCCTTTTATCACCTGCTGAATTGATGTTATTTGAAAGAAATTGGAAAAAGACCCTAAGAACCTTATCTGATAATTATGCAAGAGATGCAAATCGCCAAAATTTCACAGTGGAACAATTAGCTGGGGAAGGCATTTTAACACTGCCTTCAGATCAAGCAAATACTTTGCCCCGAGATACATTGCAAGACATTGCCAATGCAGCAAAAACAGCCATACTCCTCACACCTGATGACTCCACTCCTACCATGCATTTTTCCAACATCAAACAAAAAATAGATGAAACCTTTATCAAATTTGTAGACAGACTGAAAGATGCTCTGGAAAACCAAATTGAGAGCGCAGAGGCATGAAAAGAACTGTTATGCAAACTTGCTATGAGCAATGCAAATGATCAATGTAAAACCATTTTAAGGTCCTTGCCTCTCGACACAGAGCCCACCATTGAACAAATGGCGGAAACCTGCACACGCCACATTTCCACTGAAAATACGGTAGCCCAGGCAGTGGCCAAAGGCATTGCTGAAGGAGTCTCAGGAGCCTTTGCAGCAGTGGCATCCAAAGAAAATGCCCGCTGTTTCTACTGTGGGGAACTTGGACATTTTGTAAAAAACTGCCCAGAGAAGCCACAAATCCACCACCCCCCCAGCCATCATCATAAACCCCAAAAACAGCAAAAGCACCTGCAAAATCCAAAAACCTGCCAGCGCAGCGCGGAAATGGCACCGCGCCAGGACAACAAATCAAAAGCCATCTCCCGCACTGTCCCGCCTATGAAAATCAGTCAAATTCCGGAACGTATCAAGATGGTCCAGCACACGCCCAGGTACAGGTGGGAGGGCCTCGCTAGTTTGGTAAATTCTATGGCTTACAACTTCACAGGTGGCAAATTTTACTGTGTTCCTACAGGAAAACGTGGGCCGGCCAGGCGGCCCTTGGGACATTTTCATATTTGGTGACTCTGTACACAGTCCAAAGCAAATTTTTGTTTTGCGAGAAATCCAGATGTTCACTCTGGACAAGAAATTCTTGTCCAGCTCCGCAGCACAGACACGCCCTTTTTCCTTTCAGAGGGCACGCCAATTGCTCAAGCTTTGTTGCTTCCGAAAAATTACAACGAGCAAAACCCTCTCAACCCTACTGTGTTGTGGGTGCGAATCATGGGATCCCAAAAATCCATCCTTGAATGCAACATCCTCTGCAAAGGTGAGAGAATTCTCAGACCAGAAATGATTGACACCGGAGCCGATGTCACCATCATCGCCCATTCGGAATGGCCATCCAACTGGGACCTGCAACCGGTAGCTGGCATGATTTCTGGAACTGGTAGCGTCACCGTCTCCGTGCAAAGTGCAAATAACATGGTCATCGAAGGGCCCGAAGGCAAGTTGGCTACTGTCCGCCTGTTCGTGGTCAAAGCCCCCATCACCCTGTGGGGCAGAGATGTCCTGTCCCAATGGGGCATCTCCTTTTGAGTCCAATGCTGGGATTTCTGATTGGGGCCACTGAAGAGCACGCTCTCCCACCGACCCCTCAGCTCACATGGAAAAGTGACAACGCGGTTTGGGTCGAGCAGTGGTCCCTTTCAAAGCCCAAATTGCGTGCATGGCATGCCCTGGTGGAAGAGCAACTTGCCAAAGGCCACATCGTCGAAACCACAAGCCCTTGGAACACTCCAGTTTTCGTCTTGAAAAAAACCTGGGACCAACAGATGGCGGCTTCTCCAAGACCTTCGCAAAATCAACGACGTCATTGAAGACATGGGACCTCTTCAGCCCGGTCTGCCTTCTCCATCAATGCTGCCTCGAAATTGGACCCTTGCTGTCATTGACATCAAAGACTGTTTTTTCAGCATCCCACTGCACCCTGAAGATGCTCCACATTTTGCTTTCTCTGTTCCCTCTTTAAACAAAGAGGGTCCCCTCAAAAGATATCACTGGCTTTTCCTTCCTCAAGAACTCAAAAACTCTCCCACCATATGCCAATGGTATGTGGCTCATGTTCTTTCCCCCCTTCGAAGCTCATTTCCAGATGTTATCTTCCTCCACTACGTAGATGATATCCTCATCTGTGCCTCTGATAAAGCCTACTTGGACAAAGCAGTAAAAGCAACCATTGAAACCATTGAAAAAGCCGGATTTGAAATCCGTGAAGACAAGGTACAGTACACCAGCCCGTGGAAATACCTTAGACTGAAAATTCGTGAAACAACCATCGTACCCCAACAGCTTTCCATCAAAGACGATCCAAAAACCCTGAGAGACTTGCACAGCCTGTGTGGATCCATCAACTGGGTGCGCCCTCTTCTGGGAATCACAACAAAAGACCTCGCCCCCCTGTTCAACCTTCTCCGTGGAAAAGAAGACCTCGACTCCCCGTGCACCATCACACCAGAAGCCCGAGAGGCCATCGTCAAAGACCAAGAAGCCCTCTCTTCACGCCAAGCTCATCGGTTTGCACCTGACCTGCCTTTCCAGTTTGTCGTTCTGGGAAAGGTCCCTCACTTTCATGGACTGATTTTTCAATGGGACTCTCAACTAACAGACCCTTTGCTGATCATAGAATGGGTCTTCACAAGCAATCAACCCACAAAAACAGTCACCACATTTCAAGAAATCATGGCAAATCTCATAAAAAAAGCCAGAGCACGCCTCCGTTCCCTTGCAGGGTGTGAGTTCACATGCATTTATCTGCCACTGACCACTGGAAATTTGGAGCATTTGCTCCAAACCAACGAAAGCCTTCAAATTGCTCTAGATAGCTATACTGGTCAAATTTCAATTCATTTACCAAAGCACAAGCTTTTTAACAAAGATGCAGCTTTTCATTTGATTCCAAAACTAGTCCAAAGCAGGACTCCTCTTAAAGCTCTAACTGTTTTTACTGATGGCTCAGGCTCTTCTCACAAGTCAGTCATGACCTGGAAAAACCCCAAAACCCAAAATTGGGAATCAGATATCCAAACAGTGGAGGGATCTCCACAAATTGCAGAGCTAGCAGCCGTTGTTAGAGCCTTTGAAAAATTCAAAGATGAACCTTTTAATTTGGTCACAGACTCAGCTTATGTAGCTGGTATAGCTATGAGGACAGAACACGCCTTTTTAAAAGATGTTCCCAAACCAAAGTTACATCAATTAATTTCTACATTAACATATTTAATTTCTCACAGAAAACAGCCTTACCACATCGTTCATGTAAGATCACACACTGATCTCCCAGGTTTTATTGCAGAAGGAAACAGAAGAGCAGATGCTCTAGCCATGTCTGTTGAGTCTGCAAATGTTCCTGACATCTTTGCCCAGGCAAAGCTGTCACATGCATTTTTCCATCAAAATGTGCCTGCTCTCATGCAGAATGTTTAAACTGCCAAAAGACCAAGCAAAAGCCATCGTGGCAACATGCCCAAGCTGCCAAATTTACCAAATACCCTCCATGGGTACAGGTGTCAATCCTAGAGGCCTGAACAGCTGTCAGCTGTGGCAGACTGACGTGACTCACTTCCCATCTTTTGGGAAGTCCAAATATGTGCACGTGTCAGTTGACAAGTACTCTGGAGCAGTTTTTGCATCAGCCCACGCAAAATAGAAAGCCACTCACGCTATCAAGCATTTTCTCCTGGCTTTTGCCACTCTCAGAGTTCCACAAAAAATCAAAACTGACAATGGACCCGCTTACAAATCTCAAAATTTAAAAAAGTTTCTCAGTGAATGGGGAATTGAGCACACCACTAGCATTCTGGCAAACCCCACAGGACAATCCATCGTAGAAAGAACTCATCAAACCCTCAAAAGAGTTCTCAACCAGCAACAAAGAGACACAAAAGTTTTATCTCCAGTTGAAAGACTCTGCAAAGCCCTTTATGTTATCAATTTTCTGAACTGTACAGCATCAGAACCTGATCCTCCAATTCTTCGTCACTTTGCAAACTCAACTCAAGCCAAGCTCACTGAAAAACCACCAGTGTTGCTAAAAGACCCAGAAACACACCAAATTTCTGGGCCCTTTCAATGAATTACCTGGGGAAGGGGATACGCTTGTGTATCTCTGCCATCTGGTCCAAAATGGTACCCAGGGAAAAACATAAAACCATATCTGGGCACAGCAAAACCTACCTCTCCAAACACTAGCAAAAATTCTCCTAAATCCAACACAAAACCTCCGCAAAACCAAACCATCTCTGCATGGAGACGCAGGCGTCGCAGAGCACCTACATTTCAAAGAAAAAATCGTCCTGTCACTAGACAGCAGACAAAGCAGACAACCAAGCAGCCTTTGGCTGCCTCAGTTAAGCCCTAAGTTAAATTTAAGTTTTTTTGTAGTTTTAGTTTAAAAGTTGTTAACTTTTATTAAAACAATTTTGTTTTTATCTTTGTTATAACCCCTAACCCTATACTCAATTTTGCTTTACTTTAGTGTTAAGAAAAGGGGGGGAAAGACAGGGCAAAAGCCTTGTCCTTCCCTCCCCAAGATAACAAATTTTGCTTGTATTTTTTATTAGAAGTCTCATCCTTGTCCAAAGATGAAAGTTTTCTCTGTTGGTGCTGTTTTCACTGCTGCCTGGATGGCCTTCACCATGCCACATGCCTTCAGCTGGATAAGCCCACAACCCAACCACAATATTTGGGTGACCTTAGCAAAGACATTAAAACAAGATAACCTCTGTTTGTCCCTAGGCAGCCTTGACAACCCACTTTCCACATTGTGTTGGTTTCACGTGGTGTGGGGGATTGGTGGCTTCACCTCAGGGATGGCTCCATGAGGTGGGGAGTGGGAGGCACTCACCAGTCTCTGGGAGCTTCCTTTGTGAGCTGTTGGCACCAATCAGAGAGCTGACTTGGTGATGGACAGCTCGGGAAACCAATGAAAAAGTTATTTCGCTTTCACAAATCACAATTGCATCGAGTTGATTCAGCTCTCTCGGGTTCCCCGGCCTCGGAGGTGGGAGGCCCGGCTGGGGGCTCCGGCCGGCCCCGGGCTCGGTCTGGGGTCCCGCCCGGCAGCCCGGCTCTCATGGGTGGGGCTCGGCTCGGAACCCCTGGCCCTGGGCTCGGGCGGGGAAGCCCGGCCCGGCCCTCGCCCGGCACCCCGGCTCTGCGCGGGCAGCCCCTGGCTTAGGGGGCCCCCGGGCTCCGTGATGGCTCCCAGCACCGGCCGCGATGGCCCCCGCACCGGCCGCGATGGCTCCCGGCCCTGCCGGGTGGGCTCGGGCTCGCCTTTCCACGTGGCAGAGAAGAACTCCAGCTGCCCACTTTTGTTTCTTTGTCATCTGGATACAATTGTAACTTCTTTATGCCTGGATGGAATCCTGGACCTCCTGAATTCCCCTTGAATGAGAAGAAATGAAGCATGGAGACTACGCAAGTCAGCCGGATGAAGACAAAGTTCCTGGTGGGAAGAGATTGAAAAGATGCAAGTAGCTGAAAACCTTTTTGTGGGCTGTGGGGATTGTGACTTCACTAAAGTTCCTTTAAACTGTGAAATATACTTGGGGAGGTTTGGATGCTTGAGTAGAAGACTTTTGCCTTGGGGGAATTGGAGCTCTCTCTGTTCTGGGACTGGAATATGAACAGAGACATTTGATAGAGAAGCAGATGAGGAGAATTTTTGTTTTTCGGCAGCCTGCCTTTAAAAAGTGATACCCCAAGTGTGTAACGTAACCCATAACACGGCTCTGGAAGGACTGTGGTAAATGGGAGGAAAAAATTCATAGTTCTGTGGTTTTTCTGGCGGACGCATAGACTGTGAAGGTGATGACACCCCCTAAGCCATAACCAGAAAAGGGACTTTTCTCTCTGAAGTAAACTAAACTGATTATTTGAGTGTATAACTGACTGAAGTGTTCTCTCTGTATGTATGTTGGTAAGAAATGTAGAATGAAGGGGAGGAGGGAACAATCTAGGAATTTTATCCCGAATGCTATATCTTCTTTTTGTATTATTAATAAATTTTCATCTTGTACCTTCTTAAGTTTTGAGCCTGCCTTGTCTCTACTCCTGGGTCCTGTCTCAAAAAGAAATTAAATATATTAAGGTTGGCAAACCCAAGTCACACCGTGACACACATGTTTAGTGGGAATTCCATTTACAGCAGATGAATGGCCCGTCCAAAACTCAGAGCTCCTTCGCACCACAGGTAAGAGGCCCAACCCCGTGGACACTTGGGATGATTGGACAAAAATTTTGCCAAATGCCCTTGAGGAGCCCCAAGAATTAGATTTGTTGGGGTCCTCCAAAGCAACACACTGTGTCAAGTTTTACTTTAAACGTCCAAGGCAAAACATACATGAGGTGGATTGGTACAAAAACACATACAGAAAAGACATATCACCCATCAATAAAGCATACAATTATCCAGACTGGTGTAACTACACCGCTCCCACAAGTTCAGAGTCCTCCCTTTATCCCAAGACACTGCCCAGGGGAATGTTTCTTATCTGCGGTGACCGAGTTAGGGCCGAAATCCCCTCTCGCCTCCAGGGAGGTCCATGTAGTCTTGGCAAGCTTTCTACCCTCACCCCCAACATTACCTTGCTACACAATTGGAAAAAAGAAAACAAATCAAAACGTGAAAAAAGATCTTACACTGATTATGATGAAAGTTGTGACCCCAAAATGTACGTTTGGAACAAACCCAAAAGAATTGCTGCCTCCCTGTTTTTACCATGGGTAGCAGCAGCAAAAGCCCTTGGTGAAATTGATCATTTGGGGTGCTGGCTTAGTAAGCAGGCCAATGCTACATCTGCTGCTCTGAGTGACCTTTTGAAAGTTGAAGAAACCATAAGACATGCAACCTTGCAAAATCGGGCAGCAATTGACTTTTTGTTGCTCTCCCACGGACACGGCTGTGAAGACTTTGAAGGAATGTGCTGCTTCAACCTGTCTTCCCGCTCCACATCCATTCAAGAAAACATCCAGAAGCTAAAAAACCTCGTGAAGGACCTCAAAACCGAAACCACTCCCGACTGGGTCAACAATCTTTTTGGCCAATGGGGACTGATGGGATGGGATTTTTCCTTGGTGAAGGAAATTTTGTGGATTTTTATTGTTATTCTTATTGTGTTAGCTATGTTTTCGTGTTTAGTTCAATGTTTTAAGAAAACTGTTAAAACTGCTCTTTTTGTAAATACAGAGAGAGGAATTGTAGGGGACGGTGCTTCCCCTAAATGAGGCCCCTGGCATCTTATCTCTTAAGGAGATAACTCGAATTCCTCATTGCAAGCATCATTTTCAAGAAACGAAACTCTTTTTATTGGTTATTAAAGTAAGATTGTAATTGGCTTACTTTCTCACCTAGGATTTTGAGGTAATTGGTTAGTTTGTAATGTATAAGCTTTTATTGGTTAGATTTTGAATCCCCTAGAAACCTATATAAGAATGCTGTAACCTTCCCGAAGTTAGATTCCTGTGACCAGTTTCCCTTCGGACAATAAATGCTTCTGAAATGATTGGAACCGGAGTCTCAAGCCTTCGTCTCCGCTAACGCGTAACTGAAGTCTGCTATGGGGTTTTCTATACCTATCGGAACTCCTGCAGCAGACTGGGGTGGAATAATTCCCCCCGAAAAACAGTTACAAGGGAGGAGTGCACGATCACTACAAGGAGGAATTGATAAAGAATATAACTAAAGCATTCAAGGGAACAACGAGAAACCATGAGGGAAGTTTTAACTTGTACGAGAAATTGAAACAACAATTCAGCGAAGAGGACTTACCTCAGGAAAGTATTTATTTGTGGAATTAATGAAAGAAATTACTACTGAACTGAATTGAACTCACGGTTGGATCTGTGGAGGAACGTAAATGACTGAACAATGTTCATGGAGGGGGGAGGGATTAGGCCCAGAGCAGTTATTACAGTGGAATCAAACGGAAATATCAAGGGGAATCAATAGACCTGAAGGGTGAGTTCTAAATCATGAGGTAATAGGAGAAGTATGTATAACACATCAGGGAACTAACTTTACCCAATATGTGGGGCACACTCCCTGTAAGACTATCCTGATTACAAATACAAGCAATCAGTCTTGGTGGCCTGAAGCTCCAAAAGGATATTGGGGAAAGTTAAGGGTAATTGTATAAAGAACGATTTTACAGGACTATGCTGGTATAATAAGAATAGAGGTAACCCATACAAAGAAGTAAAAAGTGTAAGAATCTATTGGCAACAACCTGAATCAGTTAAACTAAGCTGGAAAGCCCCAGATGGAATCTTTTGGATCTGTGGGAAAAGAGCTTATAATACCCTATCAAAAAGATGGGGAGGGACATGTACTCTAGGGATTATCCAGCCTGCCTTTTTTACATTGCCAAAAGAAAAAGGTAATAGAGTGTTAGGAGTTCCCTTGTATGAAACTTAGTATCGAAACAAAAAGAGCCCTGCCACAGGGGGAACACAAATGTGGAAGAATCTACCAAGACCAGATGGTTATCTATTAAACTTGACAAATTGCTCGGAGACTTCACGGATGTTTTTTGACCACCGCTGCGTACCTGGCAAAAATATGACAGCAAAAACCAAAAATTATTGATTACGATGAGAAAACCATACTATAAAGAGAAGCTGCAAACCGAAGTTCAACGGAGCGTGGAGTGGGCAGTGACCCCTCATGTTCCCCAGCGCTGCATTGCTCCACCTATATAAAATAAAGCAAACTAAATTTTGCTGAATATCGAGACTTTTTGTTTCGCATTTATAACAACACCCTTCCTCACTAGAAAAGGACCCTCCCCATCTGCTCGGGTGCCTCAGGAGAAAACCCAGGACACCTCCCCCCTCTGAGGGAGTCTCTCCCGGCCATATTGAGGAGCTGGGCTGCCTCTGCCCAGCCCCGCCGTTTCTCTGCCACTGCTCCAGGTTTTCGCTACACTGTAACCCTGCACCTCCTGCCTGCCGGGATACCCTGCAGCTCCTGCTACAGCTGCAGAATGTCTGATACATTTCATTTGCTACTCCAGAGTCTGCTTGTCCCTGCTGTTCCAGCTTGCTGCTTCCAAGGTTCCTATCACGCAGGGGCACCAGGATCAACTGCCCCCCCCCCCCCCCGCCCACCCCGACCCATGAGGGTTGTAAAGGAAGCCCCTTTTCCATCTCCTCAGCCGGCTGTGCCCGCCATTGTTCACGTGCAGAGAGACACCCGAACTCACACCACAGCGCCCCCTGCAGCCCCGGGAAATCATTGCACCGGCCCTGCCTAGCTGGAAGCCAACAGCACCCCTGCCGGCTGCGACCATAACTACACCAAAGGGGAAAAGTGCCTGCAACAAAAGAAGGCTGTTGTTGGGTCTGGTTTTGTTTGTTGTTGTTACCACTGTTGTTGGTTGTTTGCCTTATACATACGCACACTAGTAAAGAACTGTTATTCATTTTCCCATATCTTTGCCTGAAAGCCCCTTGATTTCAAAGTTATAATAATTCAGTGGGAAGGGGGCCATATTTTCTGTTCCAAGGGAGGTTCCTGCCTTTCTTGGCAGACACCTGTCTTTCAAACTGAGACAGTAACCCAAGCACCAGGGAGGAAGCAGAGGTCTAAGAAGTCTGTCCAACATATTGGACCCTCTGTTCCCTTCAGAAGGAATCACCTACAACTATAACCCATCTTTTCTTCCTTGCAGAGGTGGCTGTGATATAGGGGGTAGGCATTTCTTACCTTGGTCTAGATGGACCAACATCCATATCATCAATTGACTGACCTTCCCCAGATCCAGAGCCTCATCATACCTGTTGTATAGAGGCACTTGGGAAGGCAAGGTAGGGAGTTTGCCTGCCATCCTGAGCATAGACTTGCCTCCATTCACTCCTTTCCTTTAAGTTATTACCTTCTGCCTGGGGAGGGGAAGATACAGGATCCCCTTGATCTTGTGGGGTTTTCTGGTGGATGTTCCTGTTTCTTTCTCAGGGAGGGCAGAGCATGGTTCTACCAGTCTCTCTCTTTCTCAGACCCCCTGATGCTCCTTAACATTTCTACTTCCTCTCATAGCTCTACCATCAGGCCGAGCAGATCATCTATTTGGCCACACCTCACACTGGTGTTCTCACTACTGGCATCAGGTACTAGCAAAAGCATGTCCTACAGCCTGAGAACTGTGTGGCTACATGTTTTTGTGGGAGCACTGTCTGGACTGCTACATCAGTTCTGGTGAGTGCCGAGGACATAGCTTTCTGCTATGTGGATACCACAGATAAGCTCCTTCTGGGAGGGTGATGACCACCAATTGAATGGACTTTTTGAGCTGGTGAGGTGACAACAACCTTCCTATGCACCCTTCCATGCAAACTGTCACACAAATTACCCCAGCACACTCTGTTCACTAGCACTCCTTAGGCTGTTTTTTATAGGTGTGGGGGTGTGTGAGAGACCTGAAAGATTGATGTCTCAAGACATTTTGGGATGCATGTGTGTGGGGGAATGGGCAGGTCAGACCTTGTGCAGATGAGGCAGTTCAGTATCATACTGTCACTCTGTCCTGGGGTGACGTCGCAGTGCTCTGTATCCCCAAATCGTGTGTGTTGCTCATGCCTGGAGGGTTTGTTTTGTCTAGCCAGGCAGCATCCCTCCCCCAGGGCATGAGCGGCTGCTGCTGCTGCTGCTGCTGCTTACCTTGCATGCTTGCATTTTCCACTCCCCCACCCCCGCTGCTTCTGCGCTTTTTCTGCCACTTTTGCTTTACTTTTCCTTCCCTTATTAGCTAGGAACACCTCATCCTAGGCAGCCTGAACATCAAGGAACCCCGGATGCTGCGCCATTGTGACAAGAAATACGCGTTTCGCCACCCCCAGCATCGGAGACGATCTGAGATTGTACACCTACTCAGACCAGTGACAAATTCTTTTGGCATCCGTGTTTGTTTTTTTTTCCTTGTGTTGGGGGGTGGTTTTTTTGTGTGTTGTTAAAATAAACAAGTTTTTTCCACTTTTATCCCTCGGAGGAAGTTCTTCCCAAACCCGGTAGTGGGAGGGGGAAGGAGTTCTGAGGGTTTATTTTCCTAGGGGGGACTCCTTTGCGAGATATCTCCCGTAAATTTGTCCAAAACCAGGACAAATCTTGGCGCCCAATGTTAGGGGCACGAGGAAGTGGAAAAAACTTTATTACTTTGTAACTGTGTATTGGTATAGATTTATAATGTCTTTTGGGATGGAGGCTGGTATGTGGTTTTGGATACTAGGGTTTTTTGAGGTTTTAATACCTCTCTGGTCTCTGGGGTTATTTTCCTATCCGGAAATAGCTCCAGTACTGTCCCTTATTTGTAGTTTTAATACGAGAGGGATAATGACCAAAATATTTATCGGACTGGGCTTGGTTGCGATGGCTTGTAAGAGGTTTATAAAGATGCTGGAATTGGTTCCAGGGATATCTTCTGGATCCTGGTTATGGATATGCACTTAGTTTGTTAGAGGGGAAGCAGGGGGGGAGGCTTTTCAGCCTTTGCTTTCCTTTGTCTCCTCTGAATTTTTTACATCTTTATTAGAAAATGTGCAGGTTTCCCTGAACACTAAAGAGATTATCTTTCTGATGTTTAATTTAGTAAGCTTCTTTTACACTGTTTACAGTTTATATAAAATGAGGGCTGAGATTTCTAGAGGAGCTGGTGTAACTCCTGATTTAGGAGCAAAGCAAAATGTGCAGAGTCCTGAATGGTGTGGGAAATGGCAGGACCTGGGCCAAATGTTAAAAGAATTTTCTGATCCTATAGTTTGGGACTTTTTACACAAGCAAATTCAGAACCCAGCTGAGGTGGCAAAATATTGGAAAGAGAAGTGCCACGATACCCCTAGGGAAAAAAAGATTACTGCAGTGAGTTGGGCCCTGGCATATGCTTATCGTACCCTATTAGATAGTGTAGGATCACAGACAGCAGACAGGGAACAGGGAGATAAATTAGTTACCATCCCAGTGACTCAGGCTGTAGTCAACATCCCAGGCTTGAGGACAGGGGTGAAATTAGATAATAAGCTTCAACCAATGGCTGTGGCTACTAGCACCAGAAGTGGAAAGCATACAGCTAAGACTGATCGACCAGTAGAGGATGATGATGATGCAGGAGAAGGACCCTCAACGCCTCCTGAAATGAAACCCAGAGTTAAGGTGCAAGGTCAGAGAGCAATATTGAGTCCTTTTCCTTGAAGGACCTCCGTGGTCTAAGGAAGGATTATACGAGACGACCTGAGGAATCCATAATTAGTTGGCTGGTATGGCTTTGGGATGCAGCAGGCGAGGCTACAATCCTGGATGGCACTGAAGCGAGACATCTGGGATCCCTGTCACATGATCCTGTCATCGATCAAGGGATGATGAGGGGGACTAACCCTCACAGCCTCTGGGCACGGGTATTGGATAGTGTGGGACAAAGATACCTATGTGCAGATGATCTGTATATCCAGCAGACACGATGGAAGACTATAGGGCAAGGGATCCAATGCCTGAGAGAGATGGCAGTGGCGGAGATAATTTTTTCAGATGATATAACAACTAAGAATCCAGACCTAGTACCATGTACACCTGTGATGTGGAGAAAACTCGTTCGACTTGGGCCACCTGAATATGCATCCGCTCTAGCGATAATGAAGTAGGATGAGGTGTATGAGACAGTACTCGACATGGCAAAGAAGCTTCGTGCCTATGCGGACGCTGTACTTGGCCCAACCCATGCCCGAATTGCAGCTGTCGAAACACGCTTGCAGAACTTAGAGGATAAGATAGAGGAGAATCATCGGATACTCAGAGAGGAAATTAAGGAGGACCTCCTCCAAATTTCAGCTGTGCAGATTAGAAACCCTGGCACACAACGTAGACATTCCCCCGATGGGGAGAGGAGGTACACTCCCCGGGCCGAGTTATGGTTTTTTTTGCGGGATTGTGGAGAGAACATGAGGAGGTGGGATGGAAAGTCTACGGCTGCTCTGGCACAACAGGTGCGTGATTTGAAGGAAGGCAAGATTGAAAGAGGAAGTTCCACCAAAAGGAGAGCCGCTCCTGTTTCCCATAGCCAAAAAGCCAAACATGATAATGATTATGATGTCTGACCCTCTTGAGGGAACCTCTAAGACGTATGCCCCAGAAATAAGGATAACCAGGCTTAGAGGGGCCCTGCCTCTAGCCAGGGTGAGGCGAGGGAGAACCGTGTTTTTTGGACCGTGTGGATTCGGTGGCCTGGCACATCGAAACCACGGAAGTATAAAGCTTTAGTGGATACAGGAGCACAGTGTACGACAATTCCATCAAGATGTGGGGGAAGAATCCGTTTCTATTGCTGGTGTGACAGGTGGATCGCAGGACTTTACCATAGTGGAAGCTGAAGTGAGTTTAACTGGAAAGGATTGGAAGAAACATCTTATTGTGACTGGTCCAGAGGCCCCATGCATTTTGGGCATAGATTACCCTCGGAGCGGATATTTTAAGGACTCAAAAGGACTCAGATGGGCATTTGGGATAGCAGCTGTGATGGCAGAGCACATCCGGCAATTAAACACCTTGCCTGGACTGTCCGAGAATCCGATTACAGTAGGACTTCTGAAAGGAGAAGAGCAACGGGTACCAATTGCCACTTCAACAGCACATCGCTGGCAATATAGGACAACTCAAGATGCTGTGATCCCCATTCGCAAGATGATCCGTGAGCAGGAGAGCCAAGGGGTGGTTAGCAAAACCCACTCACCCTTCAACAGCCCCATCTGGCCTGTGCGCAAATCTGATAGAGAATGGAGATTGAATGTGGACTATTGTGCATTGAATAAAGTGACTCCACCGCTGAGCGCTGCCGTGCTGGACATGCTGGAACTCCAGTACGAGCTGGAGTCCAAGGCAGCAAGGTGGTATGCCACCATTGATATTGCCAATGCATTTTTCTCCATCCCTTTGGCAGCAGAGTGCAGGCCTCAGTTTGCTTTCACCTGGAGGGGTGTGCAATATACCTGGAACCGACTGCCCCAGGGGTGGAAGCACAGCCCCCCCATCTGCCACGGACTGATCCAGGCTGCACTGGAAAAGGGTGAGGCTCTGGAACATCTACAATATATTGATGACATCATCGTATGGGAGAACACAGCAGAAGAAGTGTTTGAGAAAGAAGAGAAAATTATACAAATCCTCCTGGAAGCCGGCTTCACCATCAAGAAGAGTAAAGTTAAGGGACCTGCTCGGGAGATCCAGTTCCTGGGAGTGAAGTGGCATGATGGACGGCGTCAGATTCCTACTGATGTTATTAACAAGATTACAACTATGTCCCCACCTTCTAACAAGAAGGAGACACAAGCTTTCCTATGTGCCATAGGCTTTTGGAGAGTGCACATTCCTGAATACAGCCAGATTGTGAGTCCTCTCTACCAGGTCACTCGCAAGAAGAACGATTTCCCTGGGGCCCTGAACAACAACAAACCTTTGCCCATATCAAACAGGAGATTGCCCATGCAGTAGCTCTTGGCCCAGTAAGGACAGGACCAGATGTGAAGGAGGAAGTTCTTCCCGAACCCGGTAGTGGGAGGGGGGAGGAATTCTGGAGGTTTGTTTCCTAGGGGGACTCCTTTGGGAGATTTCTCCCATAATTTTGTCCAAAATCAGGACACACTCAAAGACAACTGCCCTGCATCCCACACACCTAGAGCCTGTATCTCAGCATGGCAGTGGCTGCCAATCATGGCACACCAGAGGCAATGCTGCATACCTGCCCCTGGAGTCTCAAACCCAGCTCGTAAGTGGCCAAATGACTGGAAGTCCCACCTGGGGGAAGGGCCCAGGAAGGCCAAGGGGTATTTAAGGTTGAAAATGAGGCAAAGCATATGTTTAGACCCTACCTCTTCTTGGAGTTTCTATCATCATTGGAATCCAGGAGTTGGTCCCTTTATGTGTGCCTTTCTGTATCTTTCCTGTCTCTCTTTTTTCTTCTTCTAATTCCCTCTTCTTTGCATTCTTGAGTGTGTTGGTTTCACGTGCTAGCAGAGAGGGGTACATTCGCCTCAGGGAAAGCACCACGAGGCTGGGGAACGGAGGGGCTGTCCCTTCTCGGGGGGGGGGGGGGCTTCCCCTGTGAGCTGCTGGAACCAATCAGAGAGCTGATTTAGTAGAGGACAGCTTGGGAAACCAATTAAAAGTTATTTTGCTTTCATAAATCACGTTGGTAAGGCTAATTTCTCCTCGTTGGCCTTCTGGCTGCCAGGCCGATATCAACCCCCTGGGGCCCCATTACTTATCTAGTACTTAAATAAGCCCCAAATCAACTTAGTGGAAAAAAAATCTCAAAGCAAAATGCCCACATCAATACATAAAGTGCTAAAGGAACTCAAAACACAATTCCCTCAAACAAATCATATTTTCCTTCAAGAGTCACCATAAACAGAAAACTTCATATTTTTAAACAAAGAACATTGAATGTATCTACAACTTAGCACTGCTCAAAGAGGTTAGGAAAGCAACTAATTTCAGAATTTGTACGTGCCTGCTGCATAAAGCCCAATAAAGGATATAAATCCAAATTTCTACCTTCTTTTGATGAATATGAAAAAAGTTTACTAAGGGATATTCTCACTTTTTCTAGTAAATACTGGAAAATAGGGAGATGCCCTAGATTAATAGAAAAGTCCCCATTCTGAAGGAGTTTTACCTTTCCAAAATTAATACTTTTTTTTTGTAATTGCAGTTAGAAAAACAGGACAAGTTTTAAAAGCATACCATCACTGCAGAAGAGGGTTGAAGAAACATCTCACCCACTACTGATACTTACTAGGCACAATAACCCTGGCAACATAGGGGTCTACTTCACTACCGTCACAGACAATCTAAATCATAAAAGCTGAGTATTAACAGGCTACAGATGAAGATAGGAATTCACTGACAGTTCTCCCTTCACCCTTCTCTCTAGCTGCTGCAAGCCAATGCCTTCACTAAGTGATACAGAGAAACTTTGCAGTTGTATGAATACATGGGTGTTTTAATGTTCAGGGTAACGGTTTAAATACCTTCCACCTACTTGTCTCTTCAAATTTAACAGTGATACAAGTTATTAGAGATAATGACCACCTGAGAGCTGAAATGACCTAAGGCTTTAGCAGAAGTCTGCATCGTGAAATGTCTATATTACAATAATTTCACAGCTATACCAATAGAGCACTAAGTGTGAAGTGATCTAAGAAAGTCTGTTCCTAGTTCAGCTGTGGAAGCAGGTGAGGTAAAAAAAAAGTCACTCATGAGTTGCTCTAGAGGGACCTGGACAACCTCAAGAAGTGGCCCATGGGGATCTCACTAGGTTGAACAAGATCAAGTGCAAGGTGCTGCACCTGGGTCAGGGGAACCCCCAGTATCAATACAGGCTGAGGAATGAATAGGTTGAGAGCAGCCCTGCTGAGAAGGACATGGATGTGAGTGCTGTTGGATGAGAGGCTGGACATGAGTTGGCAATGTGTGTGTGCAACTCAGAAAGCCAATCGTATCCTGGGCTGCATCCAGAGCAGTGGGGTCAGAGAGGTGATTCTGCCTGTCTACTCCACTCTCATGAGGCCCCACCTGGAATACTGTGTCCAGCTCTGGGGCCCCCTGTAAGAGTTGGTCCGAAGTTTTCTCTGATCTGCCTCACGACCATCATCAGAGACTGGGACCTGAGATTGCACCACTTGCCCTGAACCAGAGCTCCGGCCTGGCCAAGGTGGATGCTTGTGGGCCAAGGACTGTTTGTAGCTGTGCCTGGTGCTTGTCATGGTACGCTGCAGGGTACTGATTATCGCACCATGCCCCCGCACCTGCGTCATGGGGCTACGAACTCCACATACGATAGTCCATAAATCTTCCCACCTTTTGGCCAGAGGCCACTCGCTTTGGAAAAAGGACTATAAAAAGTGACCTTCTTAGACAGGACTTTGAGATCTCTTTCTCCCCAACGGATTGAAGACGCGTCTCGTCAGACGACCACGAGGATGCGTCCCGTCTGTTGGTAGCTATATCCCATCCTTTCTCTCTCTCACCCTCTCTCTCTCTCTCTCTTTGGCACTCAATAAACTGCATTACTGATTTCTGCTAAACAAACCTGAGTATCTTGCTTTTGTCTTTTTGCACCCTGGGGTCGAATGAACCATCACGACTCTCGCTCGGGTTGAGCGGATCGTGACACCCACCAAAACAGGAAGGACATTGATCTAGTGGAGGAAGCCCAGAGGACAACCATCAAGATAATGAGAGATGGAGAACCTCTCCTATGAGGAAAGGCTGAGAAAACTGGGATTGTTCAGCCTGAAAAAGAGAAGGCTCAAGGAGACGTCAGAGCAGCCTTCCAGTACCTACAGGGGACTTACAAGAAGGTGTCATGGTTTGAAGGACAGGCGTCTGCCATTAAAGGCAGAAGCTTCTCTTTGAAATGGAGAATGTAAACCCCCTCCCTTCAAATTATTATTATAATTTTGAAATTAAGGGGCTGTCAGGCAAAGATATGGGAACTAGGAATAACAATTCTTTACTAGGAAAATTAAAATAGAAATGCAGTGTTACAAAGAACAATCTCAACTCTGACTGAGTCAGAATACAACTTGACACCCTGTCAGTCAGGGTGTTGATAGCAGTTTAATTAAATGGTGGCTACAGTCTTCTTGCAGTGGCTGATGTGGTTCAGCTGAAGCAGTGGTCCTATAGAAGAGTGCAGGTTTTTTTTGAAGGTCCAGAGATGATGTGGAAAAGTCTGGTGTTCCTCTGGAATCCAGTGGAAAGACGGATAACTTGCTGTTCAAAATCTCAGTTTTTTATCTAAGTAGGAAAGGCTTGGCTCCACCCCCTGGCTGGAGCATCTCTCAATGGGATGATGTAATTTTATCAGTCATACAGTGGGACTTAATGGGCCATCAGCAAATAATACCTTCCTGGAGGGAGGATGGGTTGTGCAAGAGATAAATATGATTGCTTTACCTCATCTTAAAAATGGCCCATTAGCCGATGGTATGTGCCACGGAGATAAGGAAATCACTACCCCACCTGGCTTTAACAGTTGGTGATAGAATACACATTTCTGGCTACATCAACCCAACAGAGAAGGCTGGAGAGGGACTTTTCACAAAGGCATATAATGACAGAACAAGGGGGGATGGCTTTAAACTGAAGAAGGGTAGGTTTAAATTAGATATTAGAAAGAAATTCTTTGCTGTTAGGGTGGTGAGACACTGGAATAGTTTGCCTAGAGAGGTTGTAGACTTTCCCATCCCTAGAGGTGTTCAAGGCTAGGCTGGATGGGGCTCCGGACAACCTGGTCCTGTAGGAGGAGTTGGAACTAGATTATCTTTAAGGTCCCTTTCAACTCAAACCATTCTAGGATTCCATGATTCTATGAATTTAATTTTTCTTAGTGTAAGCTTTCTTGTATAGAAGAATCCTACTTACATAGACATTCCCTGTCTTAATTAATTACACTTTATCATCCATTAACATTTGAAAGTTAATTGTAGATAAAGATCACAAGTTGCATTGATGCTATTAGGCATTGTTGGGGGTTGAGTGTTTTTCTATTACTGTGTCAATTTAAAGAATTTTTCCCATTATCATGCCAATGGAACTGGCCAGGTTACACCCAGGACCTTTGATGACTCTGGACAAAAGGGGTAGGTGGGAGCGGCTTCCGGAGGGGCTCTCATGCTTCCGGAGGGGGAATTCGTGTTTCCGGCGAGCTCAGAGGAGGACGCCCCATCTGCAGCCACGCGGCCGAACGCAGGAGAGCCAGACCCTCTGCGATCACCTGCCCTGCATCTTCCCCGCTAGAGCCTCCTGCCTCTGCGGACACAGCTGATCACCCGGACACAACGGTGAGCGAGGATGTGCCTGCTCCAGCCGCTCCCACCCGAGACCGGCGTGGCTGCTGCCGCCCCTTCCCGCCTCCCTGCAGCGGTCGGTCTTTGTTCTGCCTGGAGCACTGGGATTGAGGGCAGAGAGAGAGTGTGCCCACAGCTAAAGAACGGACTGGAACCGAGTTATCTGTTCTGTGTTGTTGGTAATTTTAACAACTGCTGTTGCTTCTGCTTGTACGGTTAGATATATTAGTAAAAGAGCTGTTATTCCTACCCCCTTATCTCTGCCTCAGAGTCTTGGATTCAAACATTTATAATACTTGGGGGGAGTGGAATTAAGGTCTCTACTTCAAAGGAAAACTTCTGCTTTTATTGGCAGACACCTGTTCTTCAAACCAGGATAGGCATCTACATTATCAAGATGGTTATTTTGTAGTCTCATTTGGGATGGTATGAAAATAGATTTTTGTATTAAGTTTTATTTCAGTAATGTTTTATTGATGGTATTTTTGAGAAACCAAAATCCTCGCTGGGTACACAACAAAAGAATGTGCTTCTTTCCAGGAACAGGCTGGACTGTCACCCTGTAATGGAGTGCCTCAAGGGAAATGGGATACCTGCAAAATGGAGGGCTTTGAAGACACATGGAAACTGGCAAGTGAGGACAAAGCTAGCAAAATTTGCACACAACCTTAAAGCATATCAGAGTGGTTTCAAATGTAATTTAGCCTTTTATTCCTTGTCTGTTCTGCTCTTTGTGGAGAGGGCAAGACATTTGCAAAGATACCTTACAAATGACAAGTATTTTTCATCAGAAAAAATATATTCTGAAACAAGCTTAGATCAGCACAGAACACAAGGACATACTACCAAAAATGTGAAAGTATTTTTTTAACTCCACACGGTACATTAGGACTTCAGCTAAAATATTGGACATAGTCCACATTCTCCAGTTCTTGATGCTACGCATTAAAAAGCCCATAATAATATGAAGTAGACCAAGTGTCAAATCTGTAAAAGCAACAAAAAAACAGATCTCTAGAAAACGTGATGTACAAAGAAGGGCTGAGGGAACGATGCTAATTTAGACAAAAGATGCTGGCAAATGAGCATAAATGTATCTCCACAGCAACAGCGGAGAGAATAGGGGAACATAAATCACAGGAAGGGAAAAATTAAATTATATAATGGAAACACTTTCTAAGGATAAAGATGACAACACACTAAAACAGGCTTGGGGGAGTTTATGAAGTGTCCATTCTTCTGGAGGTTCTCAGGAACAGGCAAAACAAGCATCAACAGTTATATGTACTATTGATTGTATCCTTAGACAGAAAATAGCTGGAAAACAGTCTTTTCAGCCAAAAAATATTTGGTGTCAGATAACAGTCAAGAGACACTTCCTTAGTAACACCATACAGAGATCTAAAAAGTAGTTCCTGATGTAAAGAGCCAGGCAAACTGCTGTTCTATCTGCAAGCAACTAGAACAGCAATAGTTGCAAAAACAAGATAGTACAGAAAAGCTCCACTGGCAGCTGACATTGTTAATTGATTGCTGTAGGTCACAAAAACATGGGAGCAGTCAGTCAGTTAAAAAAACAAAAGCTCTCCCCAGGGGGAAAACAAGCAAACAAAAAAAAATTGTGCAAAGAGAAAACCACATCAAGGAATCTGAAAACTCTGATTTCAGATACAAATAGAGAAAAGATGGATGAATTCACAGAATAGGGATACAAGCACAGATAAAGAAAATTTCGATCTGAAGCAGGCAAATTTCCTCAGATATGTACAGACCAAGACTAAAGATATAAACATTACTACCAACCAAAGCAACATCCAAAAAATGAAAATTCAATAAAAAGGTGTGTTCTTAGGGCTGCTAAAAAAGGAAGAGGAAAACTAACCTACTTTACAAAATGTTGAGTAGGCAGATTTATCCAAATGTGATTATGTTCACAGACCCCTAGACCTTACAAAATCTAGGAACTTTTGGAAGAGGAAATAAATTGTAGGGTAGACCAACAAGAAAAAGCAGGTTGGTTTGCTATAGTAATGAGTTTCTCCACTGAAGCAGCAAAGCAAGTCTAATGATATACAATACAAATCCCATAGAAAGAAAAATCACAAGGATTGATTCAACAGCTAGCCCTAAGGCACAAAGCTCTATACTCAGTGTTTTAATTTTTTTTAGCCTGAAACAGGTTTTGTCTCTCTTTTCCTTTATTATGCCCTTTCCCATCTTTCCTTCCTGAGTAATCCCTAAGAGCAAAAAAGCTGAAGAAGGAAAAGAACAAGAAGACTCAGTTAAAAAACTCAGTCTACCTGGAAGAAAAATGTCATGTTAGTATAAGAGCACACCTCATATACACTTTGAAATACTATAATATCACTGCTTCCTTTATTTACTGCCATAAGAAGGAAAAAGAAAAACAGTATTAATATTCCAATTCTCGCTGCCCAACTTTACCTTGTGTTTGAAACATACGGCACTTTATAGAATTCAGTCCAGCAAATGGCCAGAATTAGTAACTATCCTAGTATTTTGGAGTACTTGATCTTAGATTTAATATAAAATTTAAATATCTGTCAGATTTATGAGCAATTAGTCCCTCCTTCTACAGTGGATTTATTTGCTTAAATATTAATAATCCAACAGTAAATATAAAAAGATGTTGATTACTATGAAGTGGAATTCACTTGTTTCAATACTGACTGCTCATTTTATGCTTTTCAATGACATGGTTCAATCACAGTAATAAGATTACCAGATTACCAGGCAAAATTATGCAGATTTGAAAAAAATACAGAAGAGTTCTGAAATTCACATCCCCTTAATTATGATAAAAATATGTTAATGGCATTAAAGCACCTAAATCTTTGGAATTTGATCAGTCTCAGAGTATTTATAAGGTGCTCATCACACTGGACAATGCAGAAGAAATGAATGTCATGGCATTTGTACATTTGGTTTATTCAGCATTTTTCCAGTCAAAACATAGCACCTGAATGAGAGCAAAATGAACCCTACAAATATTGTAGAGCATTTTTGGTGTACAAAGGACGGTTGCAATATGGACTGATTCTTTAGCTAACTTAATTTATACTAATTTTTAAAACAGACTAAAATTATATTGTCTCCGCTATAGACTAAAATGATGTTAAACCATATAAAACTGTTATTATAAAGCAAATGGATATTGCACTTCTTAAACTCAGTCTATTAACACTGATTGTGAATTATACTTTTCAATATATAAGCTGATTTAAAAACCAATAAAATTATTTCTAGATTAATAAATGGTCAAAGTTAATTTTACAAAACCATTTAAAAAATTTACATTTACAAAAATATTTAAAACAGAAAACTGTGCTATACCATAACCAAACTGCCTTAGGGTAATTGTCCTCCTTTTTTCCTATGGAAATTTCTATTAAATAATCTAATATGTTTAAAACTGAAGCTAATAAAAAGATATAATTTGAACATTTGACTTCTGAATTTTAAAAAAATTCTCATTAGAGATACTGCAAAAGCCAAAGTAGCAGGTATGTATAATCAAGTTCAAATATGAACTTCGCTTTTTCTTTAAAATAAAATACTTACACATCCACAAATAGTACATAATCTTTACTGTCTTCTGGAATTCTACTGGAATGTCTACAGAAAAGTCCTGGTAGAAACATGGACCTACTGGAAAATTATCAGGAAGAGGTGGCCAGTTATTTTTTCTGCCTGAAAATCAGAAAGAAAAACAAAACAAAAAAAAAGTGCTTTATAATACAGTTTTAATCTCTGTATACCAGAAAGAGATGCATTTGAATTTGTTCAAATTGTTTTATACATACATTTCACAAGCGTATAGATAGACTTGGGCTACCAAACCCCCAAAGTTTTATTCGCAATCCTCACACAACACTAAAAATAAATTTCAGAAATAAAATACAATGAAGTACAAGACAGATCAAGGAAAGTACAATATTTTATCTATGTAAAAGACTAATCGGGCATCTGACAGTTCCTATAAAGTAATGAGAAAAGAGAATTCTTCACAATTTCTCAGAGTTCCTTGACTTTTAAATGCACATTTCTCAAAGTCCCACCATACTCTCATACTTTGTAGAACACAAAGACTGGGGACTGAAAAACATTATTCATTCTCAGAATCCTGATATTTGTAACACCTGGATATCTCTAACACTTTAAATCAGTTCCTAATACACTTTACCGTCAAAGCTTTACCTAAAAGCCCATAAGCCTGAAGAAAAGCAGCTATTCAAATGGTATAAACGACTTTTTTTTGTTTGTCACAAGATGATGCCCTACAGCATCAATATATTTTGATATAGTTGTGTGATGGGGTGAGGATACCACAAAAGGTCAGCACAGTATCAAATACTTGGATTTCTTGTATGCTAATCTGCGCACAGATTAGAGTATACATTCTGCAGAACACAAGTCAATACAAGCATAGACTTAGATATTCAACTTCGTTAACTACAAAAAACCTTTACCATAGCATTTCGAATTCTGGATGCAAGAGATACATTAATTACCATACTTAAAAAGTGGAGCTGAATTAGAGACTAACCTAAAGGAAATTTTATTTGAAATTCTGACAAGGTTTTGCTTGCAATTGCTATCTTCAACCATGTCTTTACTAGCAGTTCATCTGTATTGGGTGGGGCTGAGCTGGAGTTCATTCTCCCATAGCAGCCCTCCCAGTGCTGTGCTTTGCATTGAGAACTGGAAATGTGTTGAGAACACACCCATGTTTTGGCTACTGCTGGCACAGCATCAGTGCTGTCTCTCCAACATTCTGCTCCCCCAGTCAGTAGGCTGGGGGATGGGCAAGATCCTAGGCTGGCACACAACCAGGCCAGCTGATCCAAGTTAACCAAAGGGATATTCCATACCATATGACATCAGTTCAGATATAAAAGCTAAGGAAAGGAGAAGGAAGGAGAGGTATTTCTTGTTTACAATGTTTTCCTTCTGGAGCAACTGCTATGCATGCTGATGTCCTGCTTCCTGGGAAGTGGGTAAACATTGTTCACTGATGGGAAGTAGAGAATTAACCTCTTTTTTTCACTTTGCTTGTGTGCATACAAACTTTGGCTTTAGTAAAATGATTTATCAACCTACGAGTTGCTTTCCATCTTATTTTCTCTCCCCTGTCCATTTGGGAAGGGAGTGGTAGAGTGGCTTGGTGGGCACCTAACAGCCAGCCAAGGTCAACCCACCACATAAGAACAGAAAACTTACAAAAATTACACACTTGCATTTTTTCTTTTGCTATTCAGACAAGATGAAGCTAGTAGTTTAATCCAAACAGGTCCAAGACACTAATTATCTGTTAAATTTTCTGCCTCTTCCATTGACCATTTGTGGTGGTTCTATATGGCTTGATTTTTGATGATGAGGGAGGAAGCCAGCCACAGAAGTGATTTTCTGTGAGGAGCTGCTGGGAGCTTCCTCCATGCCTGGCAGAACAAATCACTGGCTGTTGCAGCAGACCTCTTGTTAGGGGTAGAAATGAGCCAAGACACAGACTCTCATTCAACAACATGAAAAGGGTCCTGGTTTACTCTTCTTTAGAGATTAGCCATCCTGACTGACTACAGCAAGCTCGTACTGTAGGGTTCAACTGCAGACTCTGACTGCTGGTAATTTCCCACTAGAATATGACTGCAAGTATTGGTTTGCAGACTCTGACCACAGGCTTTTACCTAGCTCGACTATGACTGAAGGCTCCAACAGCAGGCTCTAACTCCATCAGACCCAGACTGACCTCAGAGCAAATCTTTTACAGCAGTAACTCTCTTCCTTATTTCATCCTCCTTTGCATCTATCTGGATCATTCCTTCTTTTCCAAGGCTCCTCTACCTCCTCAAGGTACTCTTTCTCAAGGTACTCTTCCTCCAGGAACCCTCTGACCAGCCACCCCACCCCTTTTATCACACTTATCTTTATTAGTCACAGCTGCAACCAATTAAGGGCAAGGCTGTTCCTCTTCTTTGGTAATTAGTACAACTGTGATTTATCATAGGCAAGATCGCCTATAATCTCTTCTTCTACACCTAAAACTGGCTAGGTCTGCGAATAGGTATGCTGCTGAGCCAATTAGAGAAGCTGGGAACGCCTCTATGATAATATATTTAAGAAAGAAAAAAACCTGTGGGAAACTCTTCTTCTCCATTGCCTCCAAGGAGTGGTGAGGGGGCCGGCCGGGCCCCTTCCCGGTCCCTTTACTGGTGGTGCTGCTGGGCCATGCCGCCTTGGGCCATCCCGGCTCTGCAAGCAACTATGCAACCAGGACCAGTGCCAGGGGTGACCACGTGGCCAGGACCGCATGGCAAAGAACAGAGCGGCCTGTGCAGCGCCATGTGGCTGCGGCTATCTCAGCATGGCACACGATGAACTTTGTTTGCTTAGCCACTTTTAGACAGCTATGCTGCGAACAGAAGGGCAGGGGTGGCAGCAGCTTTTCTTTTTTCAGCATCCCGCATGAGGAAAAGCGTGGAGTGAAACTGGCAGCCAGCGCGGCTAGGACAATGCCGGTGAGGACCACGTGCTCAGCAGTGACAGACATGATGAGCAATTCCCCATTGTAGAGGCCAGCCAGGATAAACTTTTCAGCACTGCAGAACTCTATAAAAACTTTTCAATTGATAGAACTTGAGAAGAGAAAAAAAGCAATTCTCACCAGAATCAGAGAAAGGAAAAAGGGAAGACACGTGAAGAGAACAATAACGTGACACTAAGGTCAGTGCAAAAGAGGGAGGGGGAGAAAGAGGTTGTCCTGGTTTGAAGGACAGGTGTCTGCCAATAAAGGCAGAAGCTTCTCTTTGAAATGGAGAATGTAAACCTCCCTCCTCAAAATTATTATTATAATTTTGAAACTAAGGGGCTCTCAAGCAAAGATATGGGAATTAGGAATAACAATTATTTACTAGGAAAATTAAAATAGAAATGCAGTATTACAAAGAACAATCCCAACCCTGACAGAGTCAGAAAACATCTGATGCCTTAAGATTCGAGTTTTCTGTTCTGCTTGGGTATGCTTTCCGTTGTGCTTTAGGGTGATAAAGACGAAATAGTCCGATACCAGCTATGGACTCAAGGACAGTTTCTTAAGACTCCAAGTCCTAAGTATAAACAACGTGAGAAGAGGAGGGCAGGCCAGTCAGGAGAAGAGGAGGAGGACACCTTAAAATTTGAGACTATTAATTGGATGGTGGACTCCTGTATGCAAATGGACTGAAGCCTATAAAAATGTGAAATCATGTGACCAAGCCCTCTTTTACTTCCATCTTGGAGCCACTCAGGCAGGGCAGGGGCCACATGGTGGCACTGGAACTGCCAGAGTGTGGCCTTTGAAGGCCTTTCAATAAAAACACATTTTATTTCCCCTAACTCTGTGTGATCTCTGTTCCAGTACTTAAAGGCAACACATCCTGAAATGCTGTCATTCAGGGTGTTAGTAGCAGTCCAATTAAATGGTGGCTACAGTCCTCCTGCAGTGGCAGATGTAGTTCAGATGAAGCAGTGCCCATGTAGAAGGGTGCAGTTTTCCTCTGAAGGCCCAGAGGTGATGTGGAAAAGGTCCGGTTTTCTTCTGGAATCCAGTGGGAAGACGATCACTTGCTGTCAAAAATCTCAGTTCTTTTATTTAAGTAGGAAAGGCTTGGCTCCTCCCCCTGGATGGAGCATCTCCCCATGGGGTGATGTAATTTTATCAGTCATACAGTGGGACTTAATGGCTCATCATGAGAAGATGATATCTTCCTGGAGGGAGGATGGGTTGTGGAAAAGATAAATATGATTGCCCCACCTAGTCTTAAAGATGGCCAATTAGCAGATAGTATGCGCCACAGAATTTAGGAAATCACTACCTCACCCGGCTTCAAGAGATGGTGATAGAATACACATTTCTGGCCACATCCTATATTGCAACTCAAGATATTATCCAGCCCTTATTCTATTACCAGCTGCATAATGAAAAATTTACACACAGTTCTCACTTAAGATTAGGTTTCCCTGAGGTACACAATGGGTTTCCCCATCTTTCTGTATTACCCACCCAGTGTAACCAAATCCTTGAGCAAAGACAATCCTACGGATGGGTTTGTCCTTGCCCGAGGTGGGACTAATCCAAACAGTCTTTACTAAAATACATTTCATGTGTACTACAGGGACTTTATCTCCATCCACTGTGTGCAAGGGCTCAGATTGGGCAAGACCAGCTTGATTTATGGACCCTCGGGTGTTGACCATCCAGGCGGCCCTTCCTAAGTTTGTTTCTCAATTCTTGAAGGATCCCCCACCAAGTGCCTTCAGGATAGTCTTGAGCAGGCTGTTGCACCGTTCAACTTTCCTGGCAGCTGGTGCATGATGAGGGATATGATAAATCCATTCAATGCCATGTTTTCTGGCCCAGGCGTTGATAAGGCCGTTCTTAAAATGGGTCCCGTTGTCTGACTTGATTCACTCGAGAGTGCCATGCCTCCAAAAAACTTGATTTTCCAGGCCCAAGATGGTATTCCGAGCAGTGGCATGGGGCACAGAGTAGGTCTCCAACCATCCGGTGATGGCTTCCACCATGGTGGTTCGGCCGTTCATCAACCCAGGAATACCATCTTGGGCCTGGAAAACCAAGACCTTTGGAGGTATGGCACCCTCGAGAGAAGGCCGCCTGGATGGTCAACACCCGAGGGTCCATAAATCAAGCTGGTCTTGCCCAATCTGAGCCCTTGCACACAGTGGATGGAGATAAAGTCCCTGTAGTACACATGAAAGATATTTTAGTAAAGACTGTTTGGATTAGTCCCACCTCGGGCAAGGACAAAACCATCCGTAGGATTGTCTTTGCTCAACGACCTGGTTACACTTGGTGGGTAATGCAGAAAGATGGGGAAACCCATTGTGTACCTCAGGGAAACCTAATCTTAAGTGAGAACTGTGTGTAAATTTTTCATTATGCAGATGGTAATAGAATAAGGGCTTGGTAATGTCTTATTTTATTGTGGCCAGAAATGTGTATTCTATGACCAACTTTTGAAGCCGGGTGAGGTAGTGATTTCCTAAATTTCATGGCATATGCCATCAGCTAATGGGCCACTGTCCTGGTTTTTGCCAAATTTACGGGAGATAACTCGCAAAGGAGTCCCCCTAGGAAAATAAACCCCCAGAACTCCTTCCCCCTCCCACTACCAGGTTCGGGAAGAACTTCTTCCGAGGGAAAAAAAAGTGGAAAAAACTTGTTTATTTTAACAGACACACAGAAAAAAACCACTTCCCAACACCAGGAATGAACAATCCCCAGATGACACAAAACGTTTTCACCAAGGTGAGCGAGGATGGACGAGCTCCGTCAGTCCCTGCTGGGAAGGGTGTAAAGCTTCTTTGGCAGGCTTCCAGAGGCAGTCTCTGAAGTTCAGATCTCTCCGTCTGGAGCCGGTGCAGATCTTCGGGATGAGGGGAAGAAGGGAGAGAGAAAGAGGGAGCAGCTGGGGGCAGGAGAAGCTGGGGCAAAAGCTAGGGGAAAGAAGCGGCAGCCAAAGCGGCAAAAGCAGCAGCAAAAGCAGCAGCAGCAGGCCAGCAGCAGCAGCAGCAGCCAAAGCAGCAGGCAGCAGCAGCCCAGCAGCCGGGGGCCCACCGGGGCGGGGGAGGAACGACCCTGGCGGCAGCAGCTCAGTGCAGAGGCGGGGGGGGGCAGGGAGAGGAGTAGTCATAACACTAACCCAGGACATTCCACCCCTTATCCCACATCATGAACATTGACACACGATTGGGATATATACACCACTATACAATGTAAAAGCTTTCATCTACTTGCTCAAACCTTCAACACTTACACGTTTCCTCTCATTTTACTTACTCAGGCCTTTAACACTTACTTTATTCTTTCTGTCTCACCCCACAATCAGATCTCCCTGAGGTACACATCGTGTTGTTCCATCTTTCTGCATTACCCACGACGTACATCCTGGTCCTTGAGCAAAGACAATCCCACGAATGGGTTTGCCTGTACTCGAGGCAGGATTAGCCCATACTGCCTTTCCTAACAAATCTTTAACTTGGGCCACTGGGACTTTATCTCCATCCACTATATTAAGGGAGTCAGACTGGGCAGGACGTGCTCGGTTGATGGAACCTCTGGTGTTAACTAACCAAGTAGCCTTTGCTAGATGTTGTTCCCAGTTTTTAAAAGACCCCCCACCCAATGCTTTCAAGGTGGTCTTCAACAATCCATTGTACCTCTCCACTTTACCTGCAGCTGGTGCATAGTAAGGGATGTGGTACAATCACTCAATACCGTGTTGCCTAGCCCAGGTGTTGACGAGGTTATTTTTAAAATGAGTCCCATTGTCTGACTCAATCCTCTCGGGGTACCATGCCTCCAAAGGACCTGCTTTTCCAGGCCCAAGATGGTGTTGCGGGCAGTAGCATGGGACACAGGGTAGGTCTCCAACCAGCCGGTGGTGGCTTCCACCATGGTCAGCACATAACGTTTACCCTGGCGAGTCTGAGGCAGTGTGATGTAATCAATCTGCCAGGCCTCCCCGTACTTGTACTTGGACCAATGTCCACCATACCAGAGGGGCTTCACCCGCTTGTCCTGCTTGATGGCAGCGAAGGTGTCACAGTCATGAATAACTTGTGTTATGCTGTCCATGGTAAGATCCACCCCTCGGTCTCGTGCCCACTTATAGGTGGCATCTCTACCCTGGTGGCCTGAGGCATCATGAGCCCATCGTGCTAGGAACAACTCTCCCTTGTGCTCCCAGTCAAGATTTATCTTAGACACCCCTATCTTTGCAGCCTGATCTACCTGCTGATTGTTTTGCTGTTCTTCATTGGCTCTACTTCTGGGGACATGGGCATCTACATGGCGAACTTTCACAGGTAGTTTCTCTAACCGAGTAGCGATGCTTTTCCATTCTTCAGCAGCCCAAATTGGTTTTCCTCTGCGCTGCCAGTTCGCCTCTTTCCATTTCTTCAACCATCTCCACAGAGCATTGGCCACCATCCAAGAATCAGTGTACACATAGAGTTTCGGCCATTTCTCTCTTTCTGCAACGTCTAGGGCCAGTTGAATAGCTTTAAGTTCAGCAAGCTGACTTGATCCGCCCTCTCCTTCAGTGGCCTCTGCGACCCGTCGTGTCGGGCTCCATACAGCTGCTTTCCACCTCCGGTTCATCCCTACGATGCGACAGGAACTGTCGGTGAATAGAGCGTAACGTGCTTCCTCTGCCGGTAGCTGGCTGTATGGTGGAGTTTCTTCAGCCCGGATCACTGGTTCTTCTTTCTCATCTGTGACACTGAATCTTTCACCTTCTGGCCAGTTTGTAATTATTTCTAAAATCCCGGGGGGATTGAGTTTTCCAATCCGGGCGCGCTGAGTGATGAGGGCAATCCACTTGCTACATGTGGCACTGGTGGCATGGTGAGTGGAGGGAACCTTTCCGCTGAACATCCACCCCAGCCCTGGCAGTCGGGGTGCCAAGAGGAGTTGTGCTTCTGTACTGATCACTTCTGAAGCAGCTTGGACTCCCTCATAAGCGGCCAAGATTCCCTTCTCTGTTGGGGTATAGTTGCCTTCCGATCCTCTGTAACTTCTGCTCCAAAATCCCAGGGGTCGGCCTCGGGTCTCACCAGGCACCTTCTGCCACAGACTCCAAGACAAACCGTGTTTCCTTGCTGCAGAATAGAGCACATTCTTCACATTTGTCCCCGTCCTAACTGGGCCAAGAGCTACTGCATGGGCGATTTCTTGTTTAATCTGGGCGAAGGCTTGCTGTTGTTCAGGGTCCCAATGGAAATCATTCTTCTTCCGAGTGACCTGGGAAAGAGGGCTCACAATCTGACTGTACTCGGGGATGTGCATTCTCCAAAAGCCTATAGCTCCCAAGGAAGCTTGTGTTTCTTTCTTGCTAGTGGGTGGAGACATAGCTGTGATTTTGTTAATAACATCAGTGGGAATCTGACGTCTTCCATCTTGCCACTTCACTCCTAGGAACTGGATCTCACGAGCAGGTCCCTTAACTTTACTCTTCTTAATGGCAAAACCGGCTTCCAGGAGGATTTGGATAATTTCCTCTCCTTTCTCAAAAACTTCTTCTGCTGTATTTCCCCGCACAATGATGTCATCAATGTACTGCAAATGTTCTGGAGCCTCACCCTTTTCCTGTGCAGCCTGGATCTGTCCATGGCAGATGGTGGGACTGTGTTTCCACCCCTGGGGCAGTCGGTTCCAGGTGTACTGCACGCCGCTCCAGGTGAAAGCAAACTGAGGCCTGCACTCTGCAGCCAAAGGAATGGAGAAAAACGCATTGGCAATGTCAATGCTGGCATACCACCTTTCTGCCTTGGACTCTAGCTCGTACTGGAGTTCCAGCATGTCCGGCACGGCAGCGCTCAGCGGTGGGGTGACTTCATTCAATGCGCGGTAGTCCACAGTCAGTCTCCATTCTCCGTCAGGCTTGCGCACAGGCCAGATGGGGCTGTTGAAGGGTGAGTGGGTTTTGCTAACCACCCCTTGGCTCTCTAGCACCCGGATCATCGTATGGATGAGGATCACAGCATCTCGAGTTGTCCTATATTGCCGGCGATGTACTACTGAAGTGGCAATTGGTACTCTTTGCTCTTCCCCTTTCAGAAGTCCTACAGTAATTGGATTTTCAGATAGTCCAGGCAAGGTATTCAGTTGCCGAATGTGCTTTGACATCACAGCAGCTATTCCAAATGCCCACTTAAAAACTTTTTGGTCTTTAAAATATTCACTTCTGAGGTAATCTATGCCCAAAATACGTGGGGCCTCTGGACCAGTCACAATAAAATGTTTCTTCCACTTGTTTCCAGTTAAACTCACTTGAGCTTCCACTATGGTACAGTCCTGCGATCCACCTGTCACACCAGCAATAGAAACGGATTCTTCCCCCACATATCTTGATGGAATTATCGTACACTGTGCTCCTGTATCCACTAAAGCTTTATACTTCCGTGGTTTCGATGTGCCAGGCCACCGAATCCACACGGTCCAAAAAACACGGTTCTCCCTCGCCTCACCCTGGCTAGAGGCAGGGCCCCTCTAAGCCTGGTTATCCTTATTTCTGGGGCATACGTCTTAGAGGTTCCCTCAAGAGGGTCAGACATCATAATCATTATCATGTTTGGCTTTTTGGCTATGGGAAACAGGAGCGGCTCTCCTTTTGGTGGAACTTCCTCTTTCAATCTTGCCTTCCTTCAAATCACGCACCTGTTGTGCCAGAGCAGCCGTAGACTTTCCATCCCACCTCCTCATGTTCTCTCCACAATCCCGCAAGAAAAACCACAATTCGGCTCGAGGAGTATACCTCCTCTCCCCATCGGGGAAATGTCTGCGTTGGATACCAAGACGTCTAATTTGCACTGCTGAAATTTGGAGGAGGTCCTCCTTAATCTCCTCCCTGAGCGTCTTATGATTTTCCTCTATCTTGTCCTCTAAGTTCTTCAAGCGTGTTTCCACGGCTGCGATTCTGGCATGGGTTGGGCCATGCACAGCATCCGCATAGGCTCGAAGCTTCTTAGCCATATCAAGAACTGTCTCATGTACCTCTTCTCGCTTCATTATTGCTAAGGCAGAGGTGTATTCAGATGGCCCGAGTCTCACAAGTTTTCTCCACATCACCGGTGTGCATGGGACCAGGTCTGGATTCCTAGTTGTTATATCTTTCGAAAAAATGATCTCCGCCACTGCCATTTCTCTTAGTCGTTGGATCCCTTGCTCCATGGTTTTCCATTGGGTTTGCTGCATATATAGGTCATTGGCACACAGATACCTTTGTGCCACACTGTCTAAAACCCGTGCCCAGAGGCTTTGAGGGTTAGCCTCCCTCATCATTCCCTGATCGATGACAGGATCATGTGACAGGGATTTTAGGTGTCTCACTTCAGTGCCATCCAGGATGGTAGCCTTGCCTGCCGGATCCCAAAGCCGAACCAGCCAACTGATTATGGACTCATCAGGTCGTCTCGTAGAATCCTTCCTCAGACCACGAAGACCCTTTAGGGAAAGGGACTCATTATTAGTCTCTGATCTCACACTAGTTGTTTTTACTCTTGATTTTATATCAGGAGGCGTTGAGGGTCCTTCTCCTGCATCCTCATCATCATCATCCACAGGCCGATCGATCTTATTTGTGCACTTTCCACATCTGGTGATAGTAGCCACGGCCATTTGTTGAAGCTTATTATCTAATTTCACCCCTGTCCTCAAGTCTGGAGTGTTTACTACATCCTGAGTCACTGGGATGGTAACTAATCTATCTCCGTGTTCCCTGTCTGCTGTCTGTGGTCCTACACTATCTAACAGGCTACGATAAGCATATGCCAGGGCCCAGCTCACTGCAGTGATCTTTTTCTTCCTTAGCGTTATCATGGCACTTCTCTTTCAAATATTTTACCACCTCAGCTAGGTTTTGAATTTTCTCCTGTGGAAAGTCCCAAACTCTAGGATCAGAAAATTCCTTTAACATTTGGCTCAGGTCCTGCCATTTCCCACACCATTCAGGACTCTTCACATTTTGCTTTTCTACTAAATCAGGAGTTACACCAGCCCCTGTAGAAATCTCAGCTCTCATTTTATATAAACTGTCAACAGTGTATAGAAAGCGTACTAAATTAAACATCAGAAAGATAATCTCTTTAGTATTCAGGGAAACCTGCACATTTTCTAATAAAGATGTAAAAAATTCAGAGGAGACAAAGGAAAGCAAAGGCTGAAAAGCCTCCTCCCCTTCTTCTCCTCTAACAAACTGAGTGCATATCCATAACCAGGATCCAGAAGATATCCCTGGAACCAATTCCAGCATCTTTATAAGCCTCTTACAAGCCATCGCAACCAAGCCCAGTCCGATAAATATTTTGGTCATTATCCCTCTCGTATTAAAACTACAAATAAGGGACAGTACTGGAGCTATTTCCGGATAGGAAAATAACCCCAGAGACCAGAGAGGTATTAAAACCTCAAAAAACCCTAGTATCCAAAACCACATATCAGCTTCCATCGCAAAAAACTTTTTAAATCTATACCAATACACAGTTACAAGGTAATAAAATTTTTTTCCACTTCCTCGTGCCCCACGTTGGGCGCCAAGATTTGTCCTGGTTTTGGACAAATTTACGGGAGATATCTCGCAAAGGAGTCCCCCTAGGAAAATAAACCCCCAAAACTCCTTCCCCCTCCCACTACCAGGTTCGGGAAGAACTTCTTCCGAGGGAAAAAAAGTGGAAAAAACTTGTTTATTTTAACAAACACACCGAAAAAAACCACTTCCCAGCACCAGGAATGAACAATCCTCAGATGACACAAAGCGTTTTCACCAAGGTGAGTGAGGATGGACGAGCTCGGTCAGTCCCTGCTGGGAAGGGTGCAAAGCTTTTTTGGCAGGCTTCCAGAGGCAGTCTCTGATGTTCAGATTCTTCCGTCCAGAGCCGGTGCAGATCTTCGGGATGAGGGGAAGAAGGGAGAGAGAAAGAGGGAGCAGCTGGGGGCAGGAGAAGCTGGGGCAAAAGCTAGGGGAAAGAAGCGGCAGCCAAAGCGGCAAAAGCAGCAGCAGAAGCAGCAGCAGCAGGCCAGCAGCAGCAGCCCAGCAGCCGGGGGCCCGCCGGGGCAGGGGAGGAACGGCCATGGCGGCGGCCGCTCAGTGCAGACAGAGGCGGGGGGGGTGGGCAGGGAGAGGAGTAGTCATAACACTAACCCAGGACAGCCACCTTTTAGACTAGGTGAGGCAATCATATTTATCTTTTCCACAACCCATCCTTCCTCGAGGAAGATATCATCTGCTCATGATGAGCCATTAAGTCCCATTGTATGACTGATAAAATTACACCTCCCCATGGCGAGATTCTCCAGCCGGGGGGAGGAGCCAAGTGTTTCCTAGCTAGATAAAAACTGAGATTTTGAAGAGCATGTTATTCTGTTTTTCCTCTGGACTCCAGCGGAACACCAGATCTTTCCGCATCATCTCTAGTCCTTCAGAGGAAAACTGCACTTTTCTACAGGACCACTGTTTCAGCTGAACCACATCTGCCACTGCAGGAGGACTGTAGCCACCATTTAATTGGACTGCTCCCAACACACTAACTGACAGGGTGTCAGGATGTATTCTGACTCAGTCAGGGTTGGGATTTTTCTGTGTAATACTGTATTTCTATTTTAATTTTCCTAGTAAAGAATTGTTATTCCTAATTCCCCTATCATTGCCTGAGACCCCCTTAATTTCAAAATTATATTAATAATTTGGAGGAAGGGGGTTTACATTCTCCATTTCAAAGAGAAGCTTCTGCCTTTATTGGCAGACACCTGTCCTTCAAACTAGGACATCGATGTACTGCAAATGCTCGGTGCCCCTGGGCAAGTTACAATTGGATGTTTCTTCCACCCCTTCTCACTCAGGCTCACCTCAGCTTCCAGCTGAGTCAATTCTTGCCATCCCCTCGTTGTGGAGACTGAAGGCATTCCCAGTTAGGAAAAGCAACTCTTTGTCTTTTTCCTCAGTTAGCCCTGTGCCCTCTCCCTGTCTGTCAGTCTTTTGGTCACTCCCACCCTGTTTCCCTGTTGGCCCTTTTGCCGTAACCCCACCCATGTGACACCTCAATGTCCCTAGTTAATTGGTTTACGATATTCTCCCCGCCCTGCTCATCTCATGTATTTGACCTAGACCCTTACAAAGTACCAAGCCTTTCTTCGCTAAACCATGGACGATGCGCACGCCTGGCTGAAATAAGCATCTCTGTGAAACCACTGCAAAGGCCCTTCCCGCTTCTTATTTGTTTTCACCTCAAACAACGCCAGATGCAACAAATGGTGCACCGAACAGGGACTTTTTAGTGTGAATGCATCTGGATGGACCACCTCGAGAGTGTTTTTTGATCTTACTCTGGTGAGTTTCAAACTTTGGGGCACTCTTCACTTTTTCTCCTTTTACTCTCGGGTGCTTGGAAGAGACTTGGGGTGAAAAATGCCAGTAAGATACTTCTACTCAGTGCAGGAAGTCTACCTCCAATTTAAAAACATTCTTCGTTTCAGCAATTCTGAGTTTTTAAAGTGGGATTTGAAGCTTTTAGTACACTGGTTGTGTGAACATTATCCTGATATTTCACAGAAGTAATTTTGAAACTTAAATTTTTTGAATGAGTCTGTGAGCAAGTTGCAAAATGAAGACTTTCCAGTCATAAAAACTTTACCTTTATTAATTTTAATTTTTATGGGTGTTCAGCCTTCTAATGAATGTTCAGGAAATGCTGAACCGCAGCCAAAAACCTCTCCCCCATGTTCCCCTTTTCCTACACTCTCTCTCCTGTCGCAAGAAAAGTTTTCCTCTCCAAATTTTTACGTCCTTAGCCCTGCTCCAGAAAATGGTGCAGACCGCATGGCTGGAGACACGGGGTCTCCCTTTGCTCCCCTTTCTGAGTCAGGTCCCTCCCCTCCTGTTCGGGACCCTGTCTCCAGGGACACCCCGCCCCCCGGGTCCCAAGCCGCCACCCCCCACAGTTTCCTCAGGCCCAGTACCCGAAGTGAGGGTGGAGAAGCAGAAGGCTCAGCACCCAGCTCGTAAATTGCAGCTGCACCAGCCAAGCCTGCTGTAATCACACAGCTCGTGGATCTCTGTGATATCGGAGACTGCGTCCGACGGAGCGAACGCGCTTGCCTCGGTTGCTATGGCACCGCCAGACATGGTGCGGGCGGTGAATGTTGCCACACCCCTGTGATAGATAAGGAACCTTTTGTTCGCCTGACAGACCTTGAGAAAGATATCGCCTAGGCCTGTGGAGCCAGGATGAGGTAAATTGTTTTATTGCTTTGCTTTGCTTGCCAAAAAGATGTTAATTGTTTAGCTTTGCTAGCCAGACAGACCTTGAGAGTTAATCACTTTGCTTTACTTGCATAAATCACATATCTAAGTGTTAGCAAGTTCCCAAGAAACCGCCGGATCACCCTATAAGGAGGAGGGGGGGTTAGCAAGACAAAACAGAGAAAGAGGCTCCTCACCTTCATCCCTCGACCACCAGAAGGCAGAAAAAAGACCAGAAAAAGACCCCTAGCAACTGGAAGAGCATGCTAAAATTACTAAAAACACGTAATCCAGAAACAACTTAAAAGGGACCAACTCGCGGGGGGGGGGGGTTGCGGCAGTTGGTGGAGCGGGCTCTGCTCGACTCCCTTGCCGCCCGGCGCAGCGCTGATCTTTACTTTTGCTTTTCTGTGACCAATAAATTTTTCAATTTTTGATTCGATCTCGCATGGTCCATTGTACTCATTTATAACAATTTGGTGCCGTGACTCGGATCGAGATTTCGGAGGGGCTCTCCACCTGCGGGAAGGCGCGCCCCACCATTTTTGGTGGCCCCGGGGACGGGGGCAGCCCCATCCCAACCTCGACCGACGAACCTAAAAAGTTAGAAAAGCAAAAGTAAAAGGAAGGAGGGCCCAGTTGACCCCTTAAATTTTGTGCACAAAGTCCGGACGAAGAGCGCCCAGTATAAGGGGATCCGTTCGGGCGGGGTCGGGATCCCGGGAGTACGGCGGCGTGGTGTGTGTGTGAGAGGGAGCTGGCAGCCAGATTCCCCAAGTGAGTGTGGACCCTTAGTAGTGCGGGTTCCCACTGGCCCGGCGAGGGCGTGGAGCCTGAAAACAGGGGAAAGCGAAAGTGATTTTGGTGTGAGTGAAGGTACTCCGGAAGAATGGGGCAGGGGAAAAGTAAACCTCCTGCAGACGTTAAACTCCCACCCATACCTAGAGATAGTCCCTTGGGATTCTTGCTAGAGAATTGGGACCATTTTCCAGGAACGGGAGGGAAGGATAAGGCTAGGATGATACATTATTGTGTGGAAGTTTGGGGTGGGAAGGAGATTTCAAGAAAGGTGTTTTGGCCGATATTTGGGTCAACAGAGGATTGGGTAAAGCAGAGATTGAATATTTGGGTAAATACCAAAAACCTGTTTGCTTAGAGGAAAGTGAATATGCAAAAATTTGGATAGCCCGCCCGAGGTTTTTATCTTTAAATTGACCGAAAAAATCAGAGGGTGGCAAAAAATAAGAAAAAAGGGGGGTAGGAAAGAAGAGACTCTGATAGTACCCCCCCATATGTGCCCAGTGCACCTCCCCCAGAGGAAAATTCGGACTCTGATCATTCAGACTATTCAGGACCAGTCACTAGAGGTAGATCTAGGAAACAACAAGAAAATTTATTCCCATTACTAGAGAGATGCCGATGGGAGGACCCCAGGCAGGAATAGGATTTATATCTGTACCCCCTCAGTTCAGGGGATGTTCGGAGTTTAAGAAAGAAATGGGACATTTATTAGAAGACCCACTGGGAGTTGCTGAAAGAGTGGATCAATTTTTGGGTCCTAATATGTACACTTGGGAGGAATTACAATCTATTTTGAATATTCTGTTTACTGCTGAAGAGAAAAATATGATTAGGAGGGAAGGGATGCGTATCTGGGACGCCCAGCACGCTCAGGGTCCTGCAGCTAACATTAAATGGCCCCTGCAGAATCCTCAATGGGATCACCAGAATCCTGCACATCGAACACACATGCAGGACTTAAGGGCAATTATAGTTCAGGGAATTAGAGAATCAGTCCCGAGGGGCCAGAACATCAATAAGGCATTTAATGAAAGACAAAAGAAAGATGAAACCCCCACAGAGTGGTTAGAGAGGTTGAGAAAAAATTTCCAGCTTTATTCAGGAATGGATCCGGATGGTCAAATGGGACAGGCGGTGTTGAAGGTACATTTTGTGTCTAAATCTTGGGAGGATATAAGGAAAAAGATACAAAAGCTGGAAGATTGGCAGGATAGAGGCTTAGATGAGCTGTTGAGAGAGGCCCAAAAGGTGTATGTCCGGAGGGAAGAAGAGAGCCACAAACGACAGGTTAGAATGATGGTTGCTGCTGTACGAGAAAGTAGGGAACAAGATCGGAGGGAGACACAGAGGCGACCAGTAAAAGAGTCTAGAGAATCTGGAAATTCTAAGGAGAGACAGGATATCAAGGTGTGTTTTTATTGTGGGAAAAAAGGACATTTCAAGAGAGAGTGTAGGGCCAGGATTCGGGATGAGAAGGAGTTCAAGACGGATTAGAGGGGTCAGGGGCTCTATCTCTTGGGGACCCGGAAACATCATAAGGAGCCCTTGATAAAACTAAAAGTGGGTCCCCACGGCCAGGAAATAGTTTTTCTGGTTGACACAGGCGCTGAGAGATCAACTATTCAGTTTTTGCCAAAAGGATGTAGTTTATCCAAAGAGACTGCCACAGTGGTAGGAGCAAAAGGAGAACCCTTTGAGGTGGGGGTTATTAAAAGGGTGACAGTTGAATCAGAGTCAAAAATTGGGTTAGGAAATTTCTTGTTAGTATCAGAATCTGAATATAATTTATTAGGGAGAGACATGATTATAGAACTAGGAATTAAAATAGAAGTAGTAGAGAAGGAACTACAAATTAAACTCTGTCCTCTTAGAGTAGAAGATGAAGAAAAAATAAACCCTGAAGTATGGTATAACCCGGGAAACGTAGGGCAGCTAAAAATAGCCCCATTCTCGGTAATTATTAAAAATCCAGAGGTCCCGGTAAAAATAAAACAATATCCCATATCCCCTGAGGGCCGATGGAAATTGAAACCTGAAGTAGATAGGCTGTTAAGCAAGGGGCTGCTAGAACCATGTATGTCACCCTTCAACACACCAATACTCCCTGTGCGCAAATCAGATGGCACTTATCGGTTAGTACACGATTTAAGAGAAATCAATAAATGCACAGTGGCTCGATTCCCCGTGGTGGCAAATCCATATACACTCTTAAGTAAATTGGGGCCTAATAATCTATGGTATAGTGTCATAGATTTAAAGGATGCCTTTTGGGCTTGCCCTCTCGACGAGGCAAGCCGGGATTATTTTGCATTTGAATGGGAGGACCCTGATACCGGAAGGAGGCAACAGTTAAGGTGGACAGTGTTACCCCAGGGGTTCACAGAATCTCCAAATTTGTTTGGACAGGCACTGGAACAAATCTTGCAGGATTATCAAACAAGACCGGGAGTAACCCTGATACAATATGTAGATGATATACTTCTGGCAGGGGAATATGAGGAGGATGTGAGAAAAGAAAGTAGAAGACTATTGAATTTCCTAGGACTTAAGGGGTTAAAAGTTTCCAAAACTAAACTTCAGTTTGTAGAAGAGGAGGTAAAATATTTGGGGCACTATTTAAAGAAGGGGGAGAAGAAAATAGACCCTGAAAGGATCCAAGCAATTATGTCACTACCTATTCCAAAGAATAAGAGACAGATTCGTCAAATTTTGGGACTCACTGGGTACTGCAGACAGTGGATTGAAAATTACAGCAGTAAAGCTAGATTTCTTTACCATAAATTAACACAGGAAGGATTAGTAAAATGGAGTCGGAAGGACACAGAAAAACTTCAAGAATTAAAGGAAAGCTTAGTCCATGCCCCGGTCTTAAGCCTCCCGGATTTGAGGAGACCATTTTTCTTGTTTGTGAATATAGAAGAGGGAATTGCATTTGGGGTACTTACCCAGGACTGGGCAGGGAAAAAGAAGCCTGTTGCATATTTATCAAAAATTTTAGATCCTGTGAGTAGGGGCTGGCCGACCTGTTTACAAATAGTGGCCGGATGTGCCCTATTGGTGGAAGAAGCTAGAAAAATCACCTTTAATGGTAATATTAAAGTAATGTCCCCTCAAAACATCCGAAGTGTATTACAACAAAAAGCAGAGAAATGGATTTCAGATGCTAGACTTCTAAAGTATGAAGGAATTCTGGTAGAGGCACCCAATTTGACATTAGAAACCACTACACTACAGAACCCGGCTGCATTTTTATACGGAGAGCCAGAGCATGAGTTCTTAGCCCATGACTGTATAGCTACAATAGAGGAGCAGACAAAGATCAGACCGGATTTGGAAGAAGAGGAATTAGAAAGTGGTGAAAAACTCTTTGTGGATGGATCCTCCAGGATAATAGAGGGAAGGAGGAAATCAGGGTATGCAATAGTGCAAGGTCCAGACTTACAGGTGGTAGAGTCGGGTGCATTAGATAAATCCTGGTCTGCACAGGCATGCGAATTATATGCAATATTAAGGGCCTTAAAACTTCTTGAGGGGAAGGAAGGGACAATATACACTGATTCCAGATATGCATTTGGAGTAGTACATACATTCGGAAAGCTATGGGAAGAAAGGGGCCTCATTAACTCACAGGGAAAAGATTTGATACATCAGAAACTTATAGTTGAAATATTAAAAGCCCTGAGAGGGCCGAGGAAGTTAGCAGTGGTACATTTAAAGGGACACCAACGAGGAATGGATTTGAGAAGCAGGGGAAATAATGCTGCGGATCAGGAAGCAAAACGGGCAGCCCTAAAGGAGATGGTCCTAAAAGAAAAAGGGGGGCAAAGAGATGAGGGTGAAGTCGATAACAATGAAAACACTGACACAATTTTTACGAATGAGGAAAAAGAGAAACTTAAAAGGATGGGGGTTACAGAAGAATCAGGAAAGTGGATATTAGCAGATGGCCGAGAGGTGCTACCAAAAGCAGTAGCTCAAAGAATACTGTATAAGTTACATCAGAAAACTCATTGGGGAGCCCAGGGGCTGGTAGATCACTTTGCCACTAAATACATGAGCATCGGACTCCACGATTTAGCTAAACATATCACAAAGGGATGTCCTACCTGTCTGCAGGTAAATCGAAGTAACCTCAGAAAAACTACCCCATGGGGGAAGGCCTCTAGCAAAGCGGCCCTTGCAAATATCCAAGTAGATTTTACTGAATTGCCAAAGGTAGGAAAGATTAAATATCTTTTTGGTGGTAGTAGATCATCTCACCCACTATGTGGAAGCCTTCCCAACATCAAGAGAAACTGCACAGACAGTAGTAAAAAGTTTTACTAGAGGAGATAGTCCCCAGATATGGTGTACCAGAAACAATTGACTCCGATAGAGGGCCGCAGTTTACATCAAAGGTAACTCAAGAGTTAGCAGAAGCATTAGGAATAAAATGGCAACATCATACTCCCTGGCATCCTCAGAGTTCAGGCCGAGTAGAAAGAATGAATGGGGAAATAAAGAAACAGCTGACTAAGTTGGTACTAGAAACGAAGCTATCCTGGGTTAAATGTGTTCCATTAGCCTTGCTGAATATTCGGACTCAACCCCGAGCAGATCTGGGGATTTCCCCATTCGAAATGTTATATGGTATGCCTTATAATTTAGAAAGGGCACAGACAAATCCAAACGTTAGTGAACGATACATTAACGAGTATATAGTAACCCTGAGGAAATTCAGGAAACAGTTATGGGAAAAGGGAATGTTGGCCCAGAGACCACCGTTAAATCTTGTATTAGATCAGGTTCAGCCAGGAGACTGGGTACTAGTCCGGAGTTGGAAGGAAAATCCGATAACACCTAAGTGGGAAGGACCTTACCAGGTGTTGCTGACAACGGATTCAGCGGTACGGACTGTAGAAAAAGGATGGACTCACGCAAGCCGGATCAAAGGACCAGTAAATCCGTCTAAATTCACCGACCATCCTGAGTGGGAGGTAAGAGGCACACCTGGGGATTTAAAGCTAACACTGCAGAAGAAAGTGCAACCTTGAAGGACTTTATTCTTCTACTTCCTTTTGGGACATGAAACCTATACCGACACCACATGGATGCTGAACCTTGGGATCCACAGTACTTTTCTTTCACAATAGAAAACAAAAAAACAGGGGTACCACTAGAAGGTAGGGAAAGTGTACTAAGTGCAGAGGTTAAACTCAAATGTAATGCTGAAAACTGCTGGGGAAATTGTAATCCGTTTGTATGCTTTGTCTGTTTAGTTTGTAAGGAGGAGTGGTGGGCCCATTGCCGCAACGGTTACATCCCTAGAGGGGTGTGTCACAATTGTTACTGGAATCAAAGGAGGCTCACTTCTCAGGTCCTAGCCACCGTAGTGGCTGCGGGGGGGCTTTCAGTGGGATCTAAAAAGTGGTGGGAAATTTTTTCAAAGGGGGTGAACCCTCAATTTTACTGCTACCACTCTAATGAACCTACCCCATTTGTAGCCAAAATTGTAGCTGCCCTGTGTAGGCGGTGGGTACCCGAACTCAGTTGCTATACTCCTCTAATTAAAGCCCACAAGTGGAGCAAGTATATTAAACGTATCAAAAAGCATGGGGCAAACACCCCTCCTGAAGAGTACTCTTGCTGCCGAGAAGATGGAACTCCCCATAGCTCGCTGCAACCGAGTTGATGGGCGAGGCAGAGGAGAAAATGTTTGTGGAGTGGGTTGCCCACGGGCACAGAGGAGACTAAAGGTGGGGACCCAAAGGCGATGGGAGGACAGGTTACAGAAACAATGGGATAGTAATCACCACTGGCAGACAAGTTGCGGGCATTGGGGAAGCTACTACCTCCGGTTAGGAATAATTTGTTTGATGTCCCTAAAAGGAGTACATGCAAGCCACGAACCGTTTAAATGGTCACTTATAAAATGGGAAGGTCAGAGAGAAATTCAAACACAAACTACTTCGGGAAGTCCCAGCTTTAACATAACTCTAGATGATCTACTTGACAGGACAGGTTCTAGCCCCTATAGTGTATTCTACATGTGTCCAGCATCTAACCCAGGGAGGTCATACTGTAACTACCCCGGAGAATTTTACTGTGGATATTGGGGCTGTGAAACAATTTCCCTAGGATGGTCGGTCCAAATCCAAGATAAGTACTTAAGAGTTGAAAGAGGTCCACATGGATGTAAAAAACCCTGGACAGATCCATCAGGGGTGGTAACTTATATCGGTACTTGTAAATGGGTCTATCTTAACGTCACGCAACCCCAAGACCCGGGATGGGTAGTAGGAAAATTCTGGGGAGTTAGAATATGGGAACCCGGGAAAGACCGAGGAGGACATATTGTTATAAAGAAGGAAATTATACCCCACGATCCTCAGCCTGTTGGACCAAATCCTATAATGACAGACTCAAAAGCCACAATAACGGATCAGAGTAACTTAGACAACATAAGCCAAGAAAGTTTTACAGAGACCAAAAATGAATCACAGCTAATAAAGACAACAGCCGTGACACAACCCAGTAAAGGGCCCCTGTGGAAAATCCTACAAGCCACCTTTAGGGTGTTAAATAGTACATACCCCAATTTGACTAAAGAGTGCTGGTTATGTTACAGTATTAATCCACCCTTTTATGAGGCCTTAGGTTCTGTAGCAAAATCTAAAAGAATAAATGGGACCAATCCCTCCTTGTGCCTTTGGAAAGGGGGAAAAGAAAGCACCCCAGGGGTATCGATGGCTCAGGTAAATGGGAAGGGGAGGTGTATAGGCAACATACCTCGAGATAAGGACCACCTCTGCGGGGTAAAAATGGCTGTAACCGACTCCCGCAAACCTGCCCAATGGTTAATCCCTGCTGCAAATACCAAGTGGGTTTGTAACACATTAGGAGTAACCCCGTGTATATCAATACCTAATTTCAACGAAACATCCGAATACTGCATTCAGGTCATGATAGTTCCCCGAATCGTATACCACCCAAAGGACTATGTGTATAAACATCAAACCACTCCAGGACACCACCTGGTAAAACGGGAACCGTTTACAGCCCTTACAGTTGCTGTATTATTAACATTAGGAGGTGCTGGAGTAGGAACGGGAGTAGCTTCTTTAGTAAACCAACAGCAAGAATTTAAAAATCTTAGAGTCTCAGTGGATGAAGACCTAAGTAGAATAGAAAAAGCAATAGACGGTCTTGTAAAATCAGTAAGATCTCTTTCGGAAGTTGTATTACAGAATAGGCGGGGATTAGACCTGTTATTTTTACAGCAAGGGGGATTGTGTGTAGCTTTACAGGAAGAATGTTGTACCTATGCGGACCACACTGGGATAGCAATTGACACCATGGCTGAGCTCCGAAAACAACTGGAGCAACGTAAAAAAGATAGAGAAGCCCGGCAAAGTTGGTATGAATCTTGGTTTAACTATTCTCCCTGGTTAACAACTTTGTTGTCTACCATAGCAGGACCATTAATCTTGCTAATTTTAGGACTCACCTTTGGCCCTTGCATCTTTAACAGAATCATTAGCATAGTAAAAAGTAGGTTAGAAGCAGCTCACCTCATGTTAATACGAGCAAAATATGAAGCCTTGAATGGAGAAGAAACAGAAAACTATTTAGAATTAAGTAAAAAAGAATTACAAAGATTTAGCTAGAACAAAAGTAGGATATAGAAAAAGGGGGGATTGTGATAGATAAGGAACCTTTTGTTCGCCTGACAGACCTTGAGAAAGATATCGCCTAGGCCTGTGGAGCCAGGATGAGGTAAATTGTTTTATTGCTTTGCTTTGCTTGCCAAAAAGATGTTAATTGTTTAGCTTTGCTAGCCAGACAGACCTTGAGAGTTAATCACTTTGCTTTACTTGCATAAATCACATATCTAAGTGTTAGCAAGTTCCCAAGAAACCGCCGGATCACCCTATAAGGAGGAGGGGGGTTAGCAAGACAAAACAGAGAAAGAGGCTCCTCACCTTCATCCCTCGACCACCAGAAGGCAGAAAAAGACCAGAAAAAGACCCCTAGCAACTGGAAGAGCATGCGCAAATTACTAAAAACACGTAATCCAGAAACAACTTAAAAGGGACCAACTGCGGGGGGGTTGCGGCAGTTGGTGGAGCGGGCTCTGCTCGACTCCCTTGCCGCCCGGCGCAGCGCTGATCTTTACTTTTGCTTTTCTGTGACCAATAAATTTTTCAATTTTTGATTCGATCTCACATGGTCCATTGTACTCATTTATAACACCCCACCCCACGGGCTGCTGTGCCGAGCAGCCGCCGTAAGAGAAAGACAGCGGCCACCCTGCCTTCGCCACTGCCCAGGCTGCGGCTGCCCTCCCTATGGAGCTGCTCTCAGCAGCCTTACCGGCTCCAAGCCAAACGGCCAAATGGGATCCAGGAGTAGCGGTCTGGCCTCAGAAGTTCCGCGCCTGAAGCCACGCCACCAGGACCAGCGCGCCACATGGCCTGCACACCAGCCACTCTGCCCCTTCGACTGTGCCGCCTGAAGAAAGAGCGGGAGAAGCGGCTTGCAACGGGCCACCCGCCCGCTGCCTGAGCACCCAGAACCGCAGGCTGCTCGCCTGACGTCCACACACCCAGCCCTGCTGGCGCGCGCCACACAGCGGGCGCAGGGCTGCCACACCCCTCAAACTCTACCGCTTCCTGCCCACAACAGCTTTGCCAACACCAGAAAGTCCAGCAACACAGCCATGAACACAAACTCACTGGCTAAAGTAAAAAAGTCATTGCTACAAAATTTTTGGGAACTGTCGAATGGTTCAATGTGAAAAATAGATATGGATTCATCACTCGAAATGATACCAAGGAAAATGTGCTTATCCATCAAACTGCAATAAAAAAAAATAACCCCAGAAAATGTCTCTGCAGTGTAGGAGATGGAGAAACAGTGCAATTTGCCATAGTACAAGAAAAGGCCCACAAGCAGCCAATGTTACAGGTCCTAATGGAGTCCCGATGCAAGGAAGCATTAATGCACCAAACTGCAACTACTATCCACATTCTAAAAAATGTTGTCCCTCACACAACATCCAAAGAGATAATGCCCATAGTCAACAGCCAAAAAGTCACAGCAGCAACCCAAAAGGAAAGACAGCACAAAACAACAATCAGCCGTCCTACAATCAAAAGTCCATTCCTCTATTTACAAAACCTGCCAAACGGATAAGTGCCTTCCCCCAATCCCTATTGCCTTCCTACTTCCTCTCACTTTCCCCTTTTTTCATCCACACAATAAGTCCTTTCAAAATTACCCAAAATCCTATTACCCTTTCTTTATGTTCCCTCGAATTCCTACCCCCTTTCTTCTCCATGGTCTCCCTCCCACAGCCATGCTTCTCCCTACCTTTGCTACCCAGCTGCCAATCTGGTTTCCCAAAGTTCCTTTTTAATACAAAGGGGGAGATGATATGAGGGGGGAAGAAAGAAAAATCGCCCCAGGTTGTAGAGAATGTTACTCCCCCTAAAATCTATCCCTGGAATTCCATCCCATAATTACTGAATGCTTAGCAATCAACTCCCCATCCCCCTTATCGAAAACCCTGTTATCTTTTTGGATTTCTATGGGCTCTTAAAGCAAACAAGTTATTGGTCCTTTTTTACTTAAGAATTTTAAGATAATTAGTTAGTTTAAAAGCTGTAGTTTTATTGGTAGAAAATTCAATCCTCTGTAAACCTATAAAAAGTCTTTTGTTATCTGATATAACTGGACATCGCTGTACTCTCCCCTTTGAAGAAGTAAAACTATCTTCAGAACCAGTGCCGCTTTGTCTCAACCTTTCTGTACTCCGCTAGTGGGTAGCTGTAAGCCCGGCAGCCCAAGTCCAGAGAAATCTGGGCCTGAAGCTGTTAGGCTTGGGGTTGGAAAGCACCAACCCAGAAAAACAGCTACACCAGGTAACAACCTTTGTTATTTCTTCAAAATTAACAATTTCTATTTGGAGTTCCAGCAGGTACAGCACCCCCATTCTGCTAACCACATTGCTAATAGCCACCAAAGTGCCAGTCCATGCTGAAGAATGCCTTTCCTGACTCAGTTTCCTGACAAGCCATGCTGAGAAAACCTCACCTCCTTTCCTGCGAGTTCCAAGAAAAATCTGTTCAGATATTAGAGACTCAAAAAATGGCTTGCATTCTGAAAATTGTTTTATGAATGCTTTAAATTGTTTTTGTCATTTTGTGTTCCTTAGTTGCCTCAACCATTTGATTTTAAAATCCTTAAAAGAAGCCCTCTTAATTAATAAAGAAAAGGGGAGTTGTGGAGACCAAAGGAATTCCCAATTAGGGAAAGCAACTCCTGTTCTGTTCCCTGGGTTAGCCCTGTGCCCTCTCCCTGTCTGTCAGCCTTTCGGTCACTCCTACCCTGTTTCCCTGTTAGCCCTTTTTTCCTAACTCCACCCTTTTGACACCCCAATGCCCCCTGGTAATTGATCTCTGATGTTCTCCCCGCCCTGCTCATCCCATGTATTTAACCTAGACCCTTACAAAGTACCAAGCCTTTCTTCTCTAAACCATGGATGATGCACACACGTGACAGAAATAAATATCTCTGTGAAACCCCTGCAAAGGCCCTTCCTGCTTCTTACTTGTTTTCACCCCAAACAACACCAGATGCAACACCCCATTACCACAACAATGGAGACAGGTTTTTCCCCCACATGTTCTGATGGTATTTTGGTACACTGTGAACCAGTATCAACTAACACTCTGCTTCTGTGGCTCTGATGTGCCAGGCCAATGAATCCACACTGTCCAATACACTCTGTAATCCCATGCCTCTCCCCGGCTAGAGGCAGGGCCTCTCTAGTCCTGGTTATTATTTCCTTCCTGGGCATACATAGTAGAGGTTCCTTCAAGTGGGTCTGACAGATTATCTTCCCTTCTGTAATATCCTGCACCTTAATTAGGGGAGGTCGAGGCTACCTTCACTTTAGTAGAACTCCCTTGGTTAGTGCTTCCCTCCCTGAGTTGACGCACCCGTGCTGCCAGGACAGAAGTGGATTTCCCATCCCATTTTCCCATGCCTTCCCCATGGTCACGCAGGAAGAACCACAGGTCAGCTCGTGGGGTGTACCCTCTCTCCCAAGCTGGGGAATGTTAGACTCTAACTTTGGGGCCTGTGACTCGTAATGGTGGTGCATTCGTTTTCCTTGTCTCCTCCCTCCTCCCTCATCTCCTCTTTAAACTTCTCTTTGAGTTCCTTAACCACGGCAGAGACATGAGTCTGCATTGGGCCATTGATCATACTCTCAAAATTTCTGAGCTTCTTGCCAACAGAACCCACTGTCTCTTGGTTTTTATCAGCATTAATCATTGCAATTAAAATGGTATATTAAGATGGCCCCAGGGTTGCCCGATTCCACAACATCTGCCCTGTGCACCTGACCTTGTCAGGGTCATTGTTATGCTGCCCATCCCTCCCAAAGAGTACCTCCAATACTGCCACTTCTCTCAGCTGCTGGATCCCTTCCTCAAGGGTCTTCCAGCGCATTCTACAGTGGTGCGCCTAGATTCTCTCTCTGTGGACAAACCTCTATCTCACACTCATTAAAAGACGATCCCAGAGGGGAAGGAGGCCTGGCTCCCTTATGAATACCTGATCCACACTGAAGTCCTGAGTCAAGAGTCCTAAATTCCTTGCCTCCGTACCATCTAGTTACACACCTGTTCCCACAAGGTCCCAGACACGAAGTAACCAGGTTGTAAAAGCATCACGGCCCCGCCGTGCAATGTCTTTTCGCAGATTACGGAGACTATCATATGAGAGGGACTCTTTGACGATCTCAACCTCTGGCTCCCCTGCTGGTTGTGAGGGGCCTCCTTGCTGATCCTCATTATCTAGATGCTTTGTTTTCATTTTAGATTTTCTAGTTTCCACAGAGGTGACTGCTGCTGGCAGTGACTTCCCCTGTGGTTCAGCTGGAACCTGGACAGAGGTAACATCTACGGGTTCTGCTGCAGCACCATCTGACTCTCCCTCTTTAGGGCAGGGGTGGATTCCTCACTAGCTGGGGAAAAGTGCTCGTTCAACATCTGGCCCATGTCATGTATCGCCCTCAGCAGAACTCCCACTCACTCTGGGTGGTTACTCTGAAATGGGCTTTGGGGCAGGATCAGGTTTTGGGGCAGCGTTCCTAGTCTCTGGGGTAGGGTCCAGCTCTGGGGCAGAACCTCTATTTCCTGGGGTAAGGTCAGGCTCTGGGGCAGCCCTTCTATTTACTTGGGTAGGTATCAGGGTTGTTATCCATGCTAGTATTCCCTTGTCTCTGAATACTAAGTAGACCAGGCCTATCAGAAACACCAGCCACTGTATGCTATCATTAACATTCAGAGGAGACTTGAACCCTTCAAAAACTGGTGGGGTAGACCCAAAAAAGTGGGAGAAGGTTTGGGAGAAAATTTTTCCTTGTGCCATTTCTACTCAGTAGGTGCCATTATTAAAGTAATCCAAAAACATAGAGTTAGTATGTGATAGCCCTGAATCCATGTATCCGCCTTCCAAAGGAAGTTAAAAATCCACGAATTCCTCACGTTATTAACCCATAAAGCAAACTGAATAACAGAAACAGTAGCTTTAGTTATAGGGCCCATGTTTAAATAAGGGCCTGCAAATGGGAGAAATATAGCCACAACCACGTGCCACCCGAACCAGGGTAAGCTAGACCACGATGCCACCTGTCCAAGTTTGGACAAACTTAGGGAAAAAACTTTTAGAAGAGCTTTTTAGGAAATAAACTCTCAAATCTTTATTCCACTGGACTTAAGAAAAAAAATTTTACTCAGGGGGAAAAGTGGAAAAAACCTATTTATTAACACATACAAGAGAAACACTTCCCAGCACAGACCCAGATGACAAATAAAGTTTTCACTGAGAGAGAGAGAAACTTGGATGCTTCGATCTTCACTAGAAGGGCGAAACACTTCTTTGGCCGGTGCCCAGAGGCAGGCCGCAGGGTTCCTCTGGAGCTGGTGCTGAATCTTCGGGGGTGAGGGGGAGAAGGGAGAGGGGGAGAGAGAGAAAGAAAAAAACAGCCGGAATAGCCAGCAAGCCTTAAACAGCAGCGAGCTAAGCTAAATAATTTAAGCAATATAAAGTAAAAAAAAAAAATCAAGCAAAAAACAGGTAACTAACAAACCAAGCCACGAGCCACCACCACAGCAGCGATAGCCACATGCAGCAGCAGCCAGAGCTGGCCAAGCAGTCGCTGGAGCTCCCCCCAAGTCAAGCCCGCGGCAAACTAAGGCCATTCCGCAGAGCAGAGCCCAGGCGGCCCCTCCCCCGGGAGCATACAGCTTCATGGCCAAGGGGGGGCAGGGTGAGGAGTCAGTCAAATCATCAACCCAGGACACCACCTCATAAGGACTTATATCCAGCACACACAAAAATTAGGTTATTTAAGAATTGTTATTCCTTTTATCTCTCGATGCCCTCGAGCCCCACATTGGGCGCCAAAATCTGTCCTGGTTTGAAAAACAGGTGTCTGCCAATAAAGGCAGAAGCTTCTTTTTGAAATGGAGAATGTAAACCCCATTCCTCCAAATTATTATAATTTTGAAATTAAGGATCTCTGTCACAGCACAAGGTGGCTTTCCATATTAGGGAAAAGCAGCCTGGTGGGACGAACAGTCCCTCCAGGGAACAGGATAGGACAAATTTGGAAACAGACAGGGATTCAGACCTATGGGTTCCAGCCTGGGCTGTGGAGGCTATTGGTCAAAGAGCTGGGACAGCCTCAACTTTGGGCAATCACAAGTGCTAGCCAAGGAACATTAAGAAGGTAATTTAAGCAGCAGGCTGAACAATAAAAGTGCTTTTTGTCACGTGACCACAGAGTGTATGTGCCTCTGTCTCGACACCTATGCCATCGACATCACAACTGGTGACCCCAATCAACGTGATGAGACAGCTAGCCATACCTGATAGACAGGAGGAGACAGAAAAAACACCCAAAAAGAGAGGCGAGTTAAAATTCTCGCCACAAGCTAGGGGAGGAACGCCCAAAAAAGAGAGGCAGGAAACAGCTGGCTCAGAGCCAGGAGTCATCCTAGAGATGAGAAAATTTGGCCCAGAGCCAGGACGTCCGAGAGATGGGAGAATTTAGCCGTGAGCCAGAAAAAACAAGAGAGATATGGGAGGAAGATTCTCTACGGACCGACATCCAACAATTCAGGTATGGGTGCAGTTTCTAGAAGAGTGGGAGGTGGAATATGACGAGGAATCTCTTTTTGATTTAATACTATGGGCAAAAAGAAAAGGGGTGGGACCGACTAGAGAAACAGCATTGGATATGGACTTGGCAAAAAATAGGGAAAGAAATAATAGAAGGAGCTTTAAAAAACTATCCCGAAGCAGTTAAGGTGGTAAAACCTTCGAAAATCATTCAAAAATTGATAAAATTGATGAAAGCAGAAGTGCAGAGTAATAAGGAGGGTGATAGTAGAACCCAGACAAAAGGAGGCATAGAAAAATGCAGTCGATCCTCTAATGGCAGCAGCACAGAGAAAAAATACCTTCTCGGTGTGAAGCAACTTCAGAGGGCTGCAGAACATTTGAGACAATCCTGGCGACTGGTAAACAGCCTGCCATTGATGGAGAGACTCCACAAATCAGTAAAACCTAAGCAGCTGGAAATAAAGATCCAGGGTAGCACCCTGCGCCATACCAGAGAGAGGAGAGGGGGAGAGAAGAGAACAAAGAAAGCCCAAAAAATGGCCCAGGCCTCGTGGTAGGAGAAGGGAGAGCCCTGGAAAACCCCAAAGATGGCGCCAACCTCGTGCTTCCTGGCGGAGAACAAGAAACCCAGGCTCTCTCATGGGGCGTGGTTCTGGCCCTGGTCCAGCCCTGGGGAGGCGCAGCCTCGCCCCAAGCCCATCCCTGGTGGGGTGTGCCTCCTACTCTGACCGAGCCTTGGTGGGCGGTAACTCCTGCTGCGGTCCCGTCTCGGGCAGGCGGGGTCCCAGCCCTGGGTCAGCCCCTGAAGGGCATGCCTCCTACCCAGGAAGCCCTGCCTCCATAAGCTTGCCTCGACCCTGAATTGCCATGGAAATGCCTGCTGACTGCCGAGACAGGGCGCGCTACAATGACGTCAAACTCTGAGTGACAGAAGACAAATCTGGAAGTGCCCTGGTACTGAGAGATGCCAGCACCAACACTCTGAAAACCACCCGTTTCAAGCCCCGAACCTGCTGCAATCACTGCACTGAAGAACACTCAAGAAAGCCCAGAAAGGAACACTACACTTCAAACTGCAGCTCCAGCTCCATCGATGTTCTGATCTGAGGTCATCTCTTCCTGGGACCCAGCTGTCTTCTGGATGAAGGTAAAGCAAAAGGCTTTAGAATTTGGTGATTTGGAAGGCGCTGAACTAATAACTCTGCCTATGTCTTCACCAACAGAAGAGGACTGACAAAACAGGGGGGAAACTGTAATGGCATCCCAAGTAATGAGAGGAAATGGAACTGCCCCGGATAAATATGTACCATTTAATTGGCAAATACAGAATTACACCAGTTAGCTGCTAAACATGGGTTAGGATCTCCTGCAGTAACAAACATACTTAGATTTGTGACTGCTAATGCGCTGACACCCTATGATATAAAACAGATTGAGAAATTAATCTGTGCTCCAGTGTAACACATGATGTTTGAATCAGCCTGGAGAACATATGCAGAGGAACAAGAGCAAAAAATCTCGAGACTCTCACAGCAAGATCCGTGCTTTGGGGCAGGGATCCCGCAGCTCATGAGGGTGTGTCCCATGGAAGATCCACAAACCAAGGCATTTTTAAATTTGGCAATATTAAGCCAAGAAAAAGAATTAGAGATGCGAGCCCTAAATAGGGTCACAAACATGTCTGTGCCAACCCAGAGATATTCAAACATAAGACAAAGCCCCAGTGAACTAAATATGTAGTTCATAGAGCAATTGCAGGATGCCATAGAAAAACAGATAGCCAATGAGGATGCAAGGAGACATTGTCCTGGTTTCGGACAAAATTACGGGAGATATCTCCCAAAGGAGTCCCCCCAGGAAACAAACACCCTGAACTCCTCACCCCTCCTGTAGAAAATGTTACTCCCCCTAAAATTTATGCATGGAATGCCATCCCATAATTACTAAATGCATGGCAACCAAACCCCCTCTCCCTTATCAAGAACCCTGTTATCTTTCTGGATTTCTATTGGCTCTTAAAGTCAACAAGTTATTGGTCCTTTTTTACTTAGAATTTTAAGATAATTGGTTAGTTTAAAAGCTGTAGTTCTTATTGGTAGAAAATTCAATCCTCTGTAAACCTATAAAAAGTCCTTTGTTATCTGATGTTACCAGACTGTTCTAGTACTCTACCTATGGAGAAATAAAGTTATCTCCAGAACCAGTGCTGCAATAGCCTCAACCTTTCTGTACTTCGCTAGTGGGTAGCTGTGAGCTCAACAGCCAGAGTCCAGAGAAATCTGGACTTGGAGCTGCTGTGCCTGAAGTTGGAAAGCTCCAACTTTAAAAAACAGCTACATTTGGCGCTCCAAACGAGTTTCGCACCTGCAAAGACCGCTGAGCAGTTATTCGTCTGCCTTCGAAGTGCTACAGAGCCTGGTAGTGTGGAGTCTTTGTTTTATAAAGATTCGCACCACATCAAGCTCCGTCCAACACTTCGGAGACCTGGCCTGGGACTGGACGCCCTAGCAACCCGTCAGCAGCCTGACCTTTCGGCTAAAATCTGGGTGAGCACTTAGCCTTTAAAGTGCATGTTCTCTTTATAAGGTCAAACAGCAGTTTTCAGGTTTTTTTCTTTTTTTTCCACTTTTCTGCTAACAGCCGACGAAGTTCCATGGGTGGGCTGCTCACCAAATTCCCTTTACCACCCAAGGAGAAAGGTTTTTATACCAAACTTCTTCCTCTCTTATTTACTAATAATTCTAATATTTTCAAAAAATTATTTTTCTAAAACTACCTTGAAATCCTTTGTTAAATTTATATTCCTTTATTTCCTTGATGCTAATTCTTATTCTGTGGCATCGGCTGACTTTTGGGATACCGCGGGAACTCATATCTATTCCTTACAAACTCAGAAGAACTTTAAAGCCGTAAATTCGTGCCTTTATTTCACGAGATAATTAGAGCCCAGAGGAGCGCGCCCTCTCTATCCCTCCGGCAGCCGCCGCGAAAGCCGCCCCTCCGCCCGCCAATTGTTGCTCTGATTTACCATTATCCCTCACTCCTGACCCTGGCCGGAGCGTGTCCCCCCAACTCTCCTCCCCACGGCTCCGCTAAAACCCACCCGCGATTCCCCCCCCCCCCCAACCTGTCCCTGCTCCGGGTCCCCCTGCGCTGATACAATCCGAAGCTCAGCCTTTGTCCTACCCACCGCCCCTGCATCCCCCGGAACCCCGTCCCATTCTGTGCACGTCCCACCCGTGCTCCCACGAGGACAGCCACGCTAAACTGTGGTGGGGAGCCCCAAAGCAATGCCCCTCTCACTGTCACGCAGCCGCAATGCAGCTCAGTGTGGCAGCCGCCCTCAGCCAAGCGGCGTCCTGCCTTCGCCATCCGGCGCGGCGTCCCCGAATCCCCCTGACTCCACGTGGCCGCCCCCTCCTCCACCAGGCAACACGCAGCCTCCGCCCGCTGCCACAGGCAGCCCTTTTCCGCCTTCCCCCAAACCCCCCAAAGGCGCAGCCACCCGTGCCGCCATCCTCGCCCCGGCGCTGCAGCCGCCTATCCCACGCCCCTGCCGGGCGCGGGACTGCTGCCAGCGGCAACGCAGTTTACAGCCTCGGCGCAGCTTCCCGAGCTGCTATCCCAACTCCCTTGTGGCGAGCGCTGCCGCCATCAGCATGCCCTGACCAGCTGCAGCAGCCCGTCTCCATCCCGGCCCTGGTGCAGCCCCCGCCCAGTTCACATTCCTTGCTCTCTCTCATGACATTGTCCCCGCCGGAAGCCACGCAGCCCCCGGCCCCCGGGCCGCTCTCCACAATCGGCGCCTGCAGCGCAAGTTACCGTTTCAGCAGCAGCCTGTACTGTTATCACAGCAGCTTCCCACTTCCATAAATCGCGTCCTGCTTGTAAACCCAGACCAACAGGCGACGCATTACAGGCCCTTGCACACGGCTCCCCGGCTCCACATGGCGTCCCATCCCCCATACCAAATCCTTTGATTCGAAATCAGCCTTATCTTCCCTTCACGTCACCCCTACCCTAACCCCCACCGCTAGTCCCCCCGAGGGCCCCTTGTAATCCCTCACATCCTTCGGTCACCACGGAAACTACATTCCTCCAGCATTCCAGCTATCCCTACCCCCCGCCTCTGCCTCCTCCCGCGCTGCCCGTCACCTCTCCTCCGGCTCCTGCTTCCATTTCTAATGCACGCTGCCACCGTGTGGCAAAACCGTGTTATGCACCCAGCCGAGCTATCCCCAAACCTCACCCCCACAACCCCCCGGGGACCCCTCCCCCAGCCGTCCGGCTCCCCTATCCGGCCTCAAGCGCCACTCACCCACACCCTCCCTTCGTTTCTAAAAAACACCGCAGACGACGTAGGCACTCTACGTCTTCTGAGGGCACTGATTCTTATGACACAGAAAATGAACAAGATCCCTAGAACAATGTTAAGCTTTTAGCAACACAAAATGGTGATTGGCAAATAGCCCAAAGAATTTCTGCCGTTCCTGTAACATATAAAGCAGGCGGCAGAGGTGATGCCACAAATAATTTTCAATGGGAAAACTTTTATTCGAAACAATTAACTGAATTATCCAAAATTGCGAAGGAACATGGGAGAAGTACTTAAATATTTAAGAATTTTTTAGAGGCGATTTTTTCTGCATAAGTATTGGTACCACATGATTTAAGAAATTTAGCTCACTGCCTTTTATAACCTGCTAAATATATATGTTATTTGAAAGACATTGGAAAAGAACCCTAAAAACGTTATCTGATAATTATGCAAGAGATGCAAATCGCCCAAATTTCACCGTAGAACAATTGGCTGGGGAAGGCAATTTGTCACTGCCTTCAGACCAAGCAAACACTTTGCCCAGAGACACATTGCAAGACATAGCCAATGCAGCAAAAACAGCCCTACTCCTCACACCTGATGACTCCACTCCTAACATGCATTTTTCCAATATCAAACAAAAAATAGATGAAACCTTTATTAAATTTGTAGACAGACAGAAAGATGCTCTAGAAAAACAAATATAGAGCGCAGAGGCACGAAAAGAACTGTTATGCAAACTTGCTATGAGCAATGCAAATGAACAATGTTAAACCATTTTAAGGTCCTTGCCTCTCGACACAGAGCCCACCATTGAACAAATAGTGGAAACCTGCACACGCCACATGTCCACTGAAAACACAGTAGCCCAGGCAGTGGCCAAAGGCATTGCTGAAGGAGTCTCAGGAGCCTTTGCAGCAGTGACATCCAAAGAAAATGCCCGATCCTTCTACTGTGGGGAACTTGGACATTTTATAGAAAACTGCCCAGAAAAGCCACAAATTCACCACCCACCCAGCCATCATCATAAGGCCCAAAAATAGCAAAAGCACCTGCAAAATCCAAAAAAATGCCAGTGCAGCGCGGAAATGGCACCGTGCCAGGACAACAAATCAAAAGCCATCTCCCGCACTGTCCCGCCTATGAAAATCAGTCAAATTCCGGAACGTATCAAGATGGTCCAACACACGCCCAGATTTCCGTGGAAGCCCAACTGAAGCTGGTAAATTCCTTGCCTTACAACTTCACAAACAGTAATTTTTACCGTGTTCCTACAGGAAAACGCGGGCCACTAGGTGGCCCTTGGGACATTTTCATTTTTGGTGATACTGTACACAGTCCAAAGCAAATTTTTGTTTTGCCAGAAGTTCAGACTGTTCAATCTGGACAAGAAATCCTTGTCTAGCTCCGCTGCACAGACACGCCTTTTTTCTTTCACAGGGCACACCAATTGCACAAGCCTTCCTGCTTCTGAAAAACTACAACGAACAGATCCCTCTCAACCCTACTGTGCTGTGGGTGCAAATCATGGGATCCCAAAAACCCATCATTGAATGCAACATCCTCTGCAAAGGTGAGAGAATCCTTAGACCAGGAATGATCGACACCGGAGCTGATGTCACCATCATTGCCCGTTTGGAATGGCCATCCAGCTAAGACCTGCAACCAGTAGCTGGCATGATTTCTGGAATGTAAGGGACGGTGCTTCCCCTAAACGAGGCCCCTGGCATCTTATCTCTTAAGGAGATAACTCGAATTCCTCATTGCAAGCATCACTTTCAGGAAACAAAACTCTTTTTATTGGTTATTAAAGTAAGATTGTAATTGGCTTACTTTCTCACCTAGGATTTTGAGGTAATTGGTTAGTTTGTAATGTATAAGCTTTTATTGGTTAGATTTTGAATCCCCTAGAAGCCTATATAAGAATGCTGTAACCTTCCCGAAGGGGATTCCTGTGACCAGTTTCCCTTCGGACAATAAATGCTTCTGAAATGACTGGAACTGGAGTCTCAAGCCTTCGTCTCCGCTAACGCGTAACTGAAGTTTGCTACTAGGGTTTCTATACATATCGGAACTCCTGCAGCGGACTGGGGTGGAATAATTCCCCATGAAAAAACAGTTACACTGGAATTGGTGGCGTCACCATGTCTACGCCAAGCACAAACAACGTGGTCATCGAAGGGCCTGAAAGCAGGTTGGCAACTGTCCACCAGTTCCTGGTCAGAACCCCCATCACCCTGTGGGGCAGAGATGTTCTATCCCAACGGGGAGTCTCCCTTCGAGTCCAATGCTGGGATTTCTGATTGGGGTCACTGAAGAGCGCGCTCTCCCACCGACCCCGCAGCTCACATGGAAAAGTGACAACCCTGTATAGGTCAAGCAGTGGTCCCTGTCAAAAGTCAAACTGCGCATTGCATGCCCTGGTGGAAGAGCAACTTGCCAAAGGCCACATCACCGAAACCACAAGCCCCTGGAACACTCCTGTCTTCATCCTGCAAAAACTTGGAACAAACAGATGGAGGCTTCTCCATGACCTTCGCAAAATCAACTATGTCATTGAAGACATGGGACCCCTTCAGCCTGGCATGCCTTCTCCATCAATGCTACCTCGAAACTGGAGACTTGCTGTCATTGACATCAAAGACTGCTTTTTCAGCATTCCATTGCACTCTGATGATGCTCCACGTTTTGCTTTCTCCGTTCCCACTCTCAACAAAGAAGCTCCCCTCAAAAGGTAACACTGGCTTTTCCTTCCCCAAGGACTCAAAAACTCTCCCACCATATGCCAATGGTATGTGGCTCAGGTTGTTTTCCCCCTTCAAAGCTCCTTCCCAGACGTCATTTTCCTCCACTATATTGACGATATCTTAGTCTGTGCTTCTGAAAAAACCTACTTGGACAAAGCAGTGAAAGCAACCATTGAAACCATCGAAAAAGCCGGATTTGAAATCTGTGAAGACAAAGTACAGTACACTAGCCCGTGGAACTACCTTGGACTGCAAATTCAAGAAACAACCATCGTATCCCAGCAGCTTTACATCAAGGACAATCCAAAAACCCTAAGAGACTTGCACAGCCTGTGCAGATCCATCAACTGGGTACGCTCCCTGCTGCGAATTCCAACAAAACAACTTGCTCCCCTGTTCCACCTTCTTCGGGGAAAACAAGTCCTTGACTCCTGATGCACCATCATGCCAGAAGCTCAACAGGTCATCGTCAAAGTCCAAGAAGCCCTTTCCTCATGCCAAGCCCATCGGTTTGAACCTGATTTACCTTTCCAATTTGCCGTTTTGGGAAAAGCCCCTCACTTTCATGGAATGATTTTCCAATGGGACCCCAAACTGTCAAACCCTTTGCTGATCCTTGAATGGGTCTTCACAAGCAATCAACCCACAAAAACAATTACCACATTTCAAGAAATCATAGCACTTCTTATAAAAATGCCACAACTCGTCTCTGCTCCCTTGCTGGGTGTGAGTTCACATACATATACCTGCCACTGACCACTGGAAATCTGGAGCATTTGCTTCAAACCAATGAAAACCTCCAAATTGCTCTAGATAGCTATACTGGCCAAATTTCAATTCAATTACCCCAGCATAAGCTTTTCAATATAGATGCAATTTTTCATTTAATTCCAAAATTAGTTCAAAGCAGAACCCCCCCTCAGAGCTCTAACTGTCTTCACAGATGGCTCAGGCTCCTCTCACGAGTCAGTTATGACTTGGAAAAACCCCAAAACCCAAAATTGGGAATCAGATATTCAGATAGTGGAGGGATCTCTACAAATTGCAGAGCTAGGAGCCGTTGTTAGAGCCTTTGAAAAATTCAAAGACAAACCCTTCAATTTGGTCACAGACTCAGCCTATGTAGCCGGTATAGCTATGCGGGCAGAACACGCTTTTCTAAAAGATGGTCCCAATCCAAAACTGCATCAATTAATTTCTACATTAACATATTTAATTTCTCACAGAAAACAGCCTTACCACATTGTTCACGTAAGGTCACACACTGATCTTCCAGGTTTTATTACGGAAGGAAACAGAAGAGCAGATGCTCTAGCCATGCCCCTAGAAACTGCAAATGTCTCTGACATCTTTGCCCAGGCAAAGCTGTCACATGCATTTTTTCATCAAAATGTGCCCGCTCTCATGCGAATGTTCAAACTTGCAAAAGACCAGGCAAAAGCCATTGTGGCAACGTGCCCAAGCTGCCAAACTTACCAAATACCCTCTATGGGTACAGGACTCAATTGCAGAGGCCTGAACACCATGGCCTTGCTGCGCCTTTGCCAGCAGAGGTGAACCCTAGAGGCCTAAGGGCACTGCAGCTTTGGCAAACAGATATCAGAGACATAGCCAAATTTGGCAGGTTTAAGTTTGTGCACGTGTCTATTGACACCTTTTCTTCCGCCACATGGGCATCTACTAATACTGGGGGAAAAGTCGCGATGTGATTGCCCCTTGGAGGATGGATTTTGTGATTCTGGGCATACCTTCTGCTGTGAAGACTGACAATGGCCCTGCGTACATCTCACAAAAGACGAGGCAGTTTTTGCAGCGGTGAACCCTAGCGGCCTAAAGGCCCTACAGCTTTGGCAGACAGATGTTGCCTTTGGAGCTGGAACAGAGATCACACAGAGTTAAGGGAAATAAAATGAGTATTTATTGAAAGGCCTTCAAAGGCCACACCCTGGCAGTAACAGTGCCACAGCGTGGCCCCCTGCCCTGCCCGAGTGGCTCCAAGGTGGATGCAAAAGAGAGCTTGGTCACATGATTTTACATTTTTATAAACTTTAGTTCATTTACATACAGGAGTCAGCCATCCAATTAATAGTCTCAAATTGTAAGGTGTTATCCTCCTCTTCTCCTGGATGGCCCGCTCTCCTCTTCTCATGTTGTTTATACTTAGGGCCTAAAGTTTGAAGAAACTGTCCTTGAATCAATAGCTGGAATCGGACTATTTTGTCTTCACCACCCTAAGCACAACAGAACAGAACAGAAAGCTCCAAACTTAAGGCCTCATTTCCCCCCTTTAGAGGCTTGACAAGGCCTCTACCTTGTTAAGTCTCTATTTTAAATTTTACTAACAGTAAACTCCCAATAACCGGCAAGTATCTAATAACAAAAATTCTAACATTAGATAGACATCTAATAGTAAATACATACTAATAAACATAAGCCTAATAACAATATACATCTAATAAGAATAATATTTGATATAGTCAAATGTTATATAAAGAAGAATAGTAATTAAATGCAAAAGAAAAATCACTTAAAATATGCTATCATTAATGTCAGTCTTTGTTGTTACAATTGCTCGGGAGCTGAAGCTTTCTTAATTATGGAATAGTGAATCCAGGGTCCTCTGTCAGCAACTTTAACTGCAGTAAAGGTTGTCAGCAGGACTTTGAATGGCCCTTTCCACTTAACTTGCAGAGGATCACTGTCCCACCATTTCACATAGACCCAGTCTCCAGGTTGGAATGGATGTGCGAGTGTGTCCAGTCCTATGGATCTGGATAACACGATGTAACGCTGAAGCTTCTGTAAAGTAGAACCCTAAAGCCATTAAATAGCGCTGCAAATCACATTTCCCCTTCAAATGAATTTCGCCTGGAATGTGTGGGCTTTGATACGGTCTGCCATACAGTATTTCGTAGGGACTGATGTTACCCCTCCGCCTCGGTTGAATGCGAATTCTCAGTAAAGCTATAGGTAGGGCCTGAACCCACGTCATGGATGTCTCCTGACAAATTTTACTAATTTGTGTTTTAAGAGTCCCATTCATACGTTCAACTTTACCACTCGCTTGGGGTCTATAAGGTGTGTGTAGATCCCAAGTAATTCCCAAAATCTGGCTAACATCTTTAACCACTGTTGCAACAAAGTGTGGTCCCCTATCTGATGATATTCCCAAGGGAACACCAAATCTCGGAATTATGTGGTTAAGCAAAACTTTCACCACCTCCTTAGCTGTGTTAGTACGACAGGGGTAAGCTTCCGGCCATCCACTGAAGGTGTCAACCAATACCAGTATGTACCGGTATCCCTCTTTGCGTGGTAACTCCGCAAAATCTATTTGGCAGTAATCCCCAGGAAGATCTCCTGCCTTTGTCACTCCTAATACAACTCTCTTTCTTGTGTCGGGGTTGTTTTTACAGCAAATCTCACATTTACTTACTACTGATTGTATAATATCAATCATTCCTTTTCCTATTACTACCTTTCTTAGGTGTTTCAAAGGTTTTCAACCCCAAAATGTGTGGTTTCGTGTTCTCTCTGAACTAATTCCCGAAGGATCAGGGGTGGGACTACCACCTGGTTCGTCGGGGTAACAACCCACCACCTCCTGTGATTTCAGCTTTAAGGAATTTTTATTAGTTTGTGGTCTGCCTGATCATATTTTGGGGGTGTATCCTGACAAATCAATCTCTTTTGTGGAATCACTGCAAGAATACCTTTTTCTGCAATCCTTCTTGCTGTTTTATCAGCAAAACAATTTCCCAATTCTGGAGCAGTTTTCCCCTTTTGGTGACCTCTACAGTGCATGATAGCTACTTCTGCGGGTCTTTTAATGCTCTCTAAGAGGGCGAGTATTTGCTCAGCATGCTTAATTTGATTACCTTGAGCATTCAAAAGTCCTCTCTCTTTCCAAATGGCTCCATGGGCATGGACAACACTAAATGCATATTTGGAATCAGTCCATATATTTACCTTTTTTCCCTCACTCAGGTCTAGAGCTCTTGTTAGTGCAATCAGCTCAGCTTTCTGCGATGACACATCTGCTGGCAGGGCCTTTGCCTCGATCACCTTATTCTGTGTGGTCACTGCATAGCCTGTCATCCTTTTACCATTTTTCATGAAGCTGCTTCGGTCGGTAAAGAGTTCCCAATCTGGACTCTCTCTGGGCATATCTTTCAGATCTGGTTGGCTGGAATAGGCCTCTTCAATTAACTGCAAGCAGTCATGCTCTGGCTCATTGTCAATTAAGAAGGAGGACAGAAACATAGCAGGGTTAACAACAGAAGTTGTTTTTAGGGTAACATCATCTTGCTCTAACAACAGCGATTGGTATCTCAGCATCCGGTTGCCAGACAGCCAATGTCCCCCCTTTTGCTCAAGGACAGCTGCCACGGCATGGGGTACATACACCACAATGTGTCGCCCCAGGGTGAGTTTTTGGGCCTCCTGGATCAAAATGACAGTGGCAGCCACGGCCTTTAGGCACCCCAGCCAACCTTGGGCAACACTATTCAGTTGTTTGGAAAAGTAGGCCACAGCTCTCTGCTGGTTCTCGAGACGCTGTGCTAGAACCCCCAAAGCCATATTCTGTCTCTTATATATAAAAAGTTCAAAAGGTTTAGTTAAATCTGGCAGTCCCAATGCTGGAGCTGACATCAGTGAGCGTATCAGCTGTTTAAAAACTGCTCTAGCATGTTCAGTCCATGGAATAATTCCTCTCTCAGCTGCTTTTAATGCCCAATATAGAGGTTTTACTAAAAGTCCATAATTTGCTATCCATAAACGACACCAACCTACCATTCCCAGGAAAGCTTGCATCTCTCTCACTGTATGGGCCTCTGGGAGTTGACAGATAGCTTCTTTCCATTCCTTGCTGAGTTGTCTGTGTCCCCGGAAGATCTCAAGTCCCAAATAGATGACTGTTTCTTTAGCAATCTGTGCTTTGTCTTTAGAGACTCTGTACCCTCTAAGTCCCAAAAAGTTTAATAAACTTACAGTGAATTTTATGCAGTCATCTCTGGTCTTGGCTGCAATCAAGATGTCATCTACATATTGAAGAATAACTCCCTCTGGCTCCTGTTTTTTCCAGTCTTCCAATTCCTTTGCTAGCTGGTTCCTAAATATAGTCGGGCTGTTCTTGAAACCTTGGGATAAAACTCTCCAGGTAAGTTGACACTTTCTCCCTGTCTCGGGATTTTCCCATTCAAAAGCAAAAAGGTCTTGACTATTTTTGTGTACAGGAATGCAGAAAAAGGCATCTTTCAGATCTATAACAGTAAACCACCCTAACTCATCTGTTAGTGTGGTCAAAAGGGTGTAGGGATTGGCTACTACTGGATGGATATCCTCCGTAATTTTGTTAATCGCTCTTAAGTCTTTTACTAACCTGTAACTCTTACCATCTGCTTTCTTAACAGCTAAAATAGGGGTGTTAAATTTGGACTCACACTGCACTAACAAACCATGCTGTAAAAATCTTTCAATTATAGGTACCAATCCCTTACGATTTTCTAATTTTAAGGGATATTGTTTCTGCCTTACCGGTTTGAGTGCAATACTCACTGGTTCTGCTCGTTTGGATCTTCCTGGGATATCACTGGCCCACACTATCGGATTTACCACATTTTCCACTTCAGCGGGGATTTCACTGCATTTTTCCTGTATAAAAAGTGCAGCAACTTGGACAAATTTAGATTCGGGAATTATAACTTGTACACTCTTTCCCTTTCTAAATTTAATCTCTGCTTCCAATTCTTCAAGCAAGTCCCTCCCCATCAGTGGTTTTGGGGAGTTAGGCATGTAAAGGAATTGATGGGTTACCCAATGCTTCCCCAATTTGAATTTTAAAGGTTGGAAAAAAGGCCGTGTTTCAGTTACCCCAGTCGCCCCAACAACACGTACAGTGTCATGACTCAGTTTCCCTTCTAAGGTATTCAACACAGAATATGCTGCTCCGGTATCTACCAAAAACTCAATGTCATCTTTCCCCAGCTTAGTCGTAACCAAGGGCTCTGCTGGGGGAAAAGCCCTCGGTTGGCATCACTCAGAGCCTGAGCCACTTGAAGTTTGTACTACTGGGAGTTGGGAAACTGAGGATTTTTCTTTTAACACTGGACAGTCCTTTTTCCAATGTCCCCACTTTTTACAGTATGCACACTGGTCCTTCTCTGTAGGAGAAGCTTTGTTGGATGACTTTTCCTGAGTTGCCTTTTTACTAGGTTGAGATTTAACCCTTTCAGTTGAACCCCTACCTCGAAACACCTTCCAGGCAACCTCTAGCAATTTCTCCATATCTCGGGCTCCTTCTATTTTTTGTAGCTTCCTTCTTATATCATTTGAAGCCTGACCCATAAACAACAAAACCAGATGTGCTTTACCATCAGCTGATTCAGGGTCTAGATCAGTATACTTGATAGCAGTTTCTCTTAATCTGTTCAAAAAATCAGTGGGTGATTCATCATAATTTTGTTTTATTTCATAAAGCTTTGACCAATTTATAGCTTTAGGTACACCATGCTTTAACCCATATACTACAAGGCTTTGATATCGTTTCAGCCTCGCCATTTGCTCTGGTATATTTGGATCCCACCCAGGATTTTCAAGGGGGAATATCTGAGTGACAGTACCTTGAAGTAGTCCGCTGGCTATGTTCCCCTCTACTGAGGTTATAATGGCTTTATTGACCATTTCTCTCTCAGTGGGATCAAGTAATGTATCTAACATAGAGTTCAAATCTGCCCAATCAGGGTTCTGTGAGTTAATAGCCCGTTCTACTAAGTTTGCCACTTTATCCGGGTTCTCTTTATATTTCCCCACGATAGTTTTCCACTGTTCTAACTCTATAAGGGAGTATGGGAATTTCACATATATCGGCCCCTGATTGCCAACTGCTTGTCTTAAGGGGGCTTGCAAAATTGGTTCACTTTCTTTCTCCCTTCGTGATCTAGTACGCTGGGCAATTGGGCTACGTTTTCTGAGGGCTTTTGTTGCTATCCTTACCCTCCTTCCCTTGTTTAAGGCAGCAATGATTTCGTCTATTTCCTCATCCTCTTCTTCTTCCTCAGAGCCATTTGAATAAGAGCTGTCAGAGTCTGTTGTGGCCAACAGTTTACCTCGGCTAGTCCCCACCCTAGAAAGCACCGTGCAAGACCTATCGCGACGCCGCTCCCGGGCTGTGTGCCTGCGACTTTTGAGGGTATCACCTCCCGCGGCAGCTCTCTGACCTTCGGGGTTGCCATGGTATCTCACAGGCCCGAGAACGGAGGAGGTGTCACTTTCCCTGTGGGAGGTTCCCTCCCCGCCTTCTTTGCAAAAGGCTTTGTCCCCCGGCCCCTCCTCTCGGGGTGGTGCCGGGGGCTGCAGGGGTGGTGTCCTTTGCTGCCAGGGCCCGCCTTGCTCCTCCTTCACTGACCGGAGCCCCGCCTGACCTGTGCCCCCCCTTTCCAGGGCTGCGGGAGGAGGGGCAGCTCTTTGGCCCGAGCCCGCGCCCAGCGCAGCTGGGACCAATCCTGTTCTCATGGCAGGCGCAACCAGGTTCATCTCTGATTCCTCTGGATTTTTACATAAACTACTGAAAGTTGGCTCCTTCTTTTTACCCTTTAAGACTAATATATGCTCTTTCTCCTTTTCCCGGTCCTGCTCACATGCTAATATCAGAAAGAGCCGGGCGTACTCTAACTCTTCAAAAAATCTGTCTTCACGTATTCGGGATATCAAACTTGATATTAATTTTCGATCTAAACTTCCAAACTGAGGCCACGTTTCTCCATTATCTAGTTCATATGTTGGCCACATTTTTTCTGAAAGTTGAATAAGTTTAGGTTTGGAAAGCATAGACTCCTCCCCAATTAACTTCGCCCAGTTCTTCAATATTAATCCCAAAGGGCTATCCCTGGGGATACTTCCATTATCACGTTCAGATGAGAATGTGCAGCCCATTCTAATACCTTAGGATAAATGGCAAAACTTAAGCAGTCGGGATTTGAACTCACAGCACTCGGGGCACAACACACACACAAACCAGCTGCACCACACTCTGGCTTCAAGCCAGTGGTACTGCAATTTAACCTAGTCTTAAAGAAGGCAATCCTTCTTATCCACAAATAAAAAGCACGAGATTCTCCAAAACAAATTTACACCTCACAAAATTACAAATTACAAATCCTCTTAGCACCTAATCCAGGTGCCAAACAAACAGAATACCCTTTTATTCTGTCACTCACGTGTCTCTGCTCCCAGGGTTGTTGGCTCTGATATCTCTGGACCTCCGGTGGGCCTTTCCAGGGCTGACAGTCTCAGTCCAGGGATCTTCCAGATGCCTCCTCTCCTGTCTGGCTCGCCAAAATCTGTTGCCTTTTGGAGCTGGAACAGAGATCACACAGAGTTAGGGGAAATAAAATGAGTATTTATTGAAAGGCCTTCAAAGGCCACACCCTGGCAGTAACAGTGCCACAGCGTGGCCCCCTGCCCTGCCCGAGTGGCTCCAAGGTGGATGCAAAAGAGAGCTTGGTCACATGATTTTACATTTTTATAAACTTTAGTTCATTTACATACAGGAGTCAGCCATCCAATTAATAGTCTCAAACTGTAAGGTGTTATCCTCCTCTTCTCCTGGATGGCCCGCCCTCCTCTTCTCACGTTGTTTATACTTAGGGCCTAAAGTTTGAAGAAACTGTCCTTGAATCAATAGCTGGAATCGGACTATTTTGTCTTCATCACCCTAAGCACAACGGAACAGAACAGAAAGCTCCAAACTTAAGGCATCACAGATGTCACTCACATTCCTGAATTTGGCAGGTTTAAGTATGCCCACGTGTCTGTTGACACGTTTTCTTCCACCATGTGGGCATCTGCTCATACTGGGGAGAAAGGTTGTAATGTGATTGCCCATTGGAGAATGGCCTTTGCAATCTTGGGCATATGTCACGGTGTGACTTGGGTTTGCCAACCTTAATATATTTAATTTCTTTTAGAGACAGGACCCAGGAGTCGAGACAAAGCAGGCTCAAAACTTAAAAAGATACAAGAAGAAATTTATTAATAACACAAAAAGAAGAATTAGAATTCAGGATAAAATTCCTAGATTGTTCCCTCCTCCCCTTCATTTCACATTTCTTACCAGCAACATACAGAGAGAACACTTCAGTCAGTTATACACTCAAATAGTCAGTTCAGTTTTCTTCAGAGAGAAAAGTCCCTTTTCTGGTTATGACTTAGGGGGTGTCTTCACCTTCACAGTCTGCGTCCATCCGAGACCCACAGAACTATGGATTTTCCTCCCATTTACACAGTCCTCCCAGAGCCGTATTATGGGTTACGATGCACACATCGAGTACCACCTCTAAAGGCAGGCTGCTAAAAAAACAGAATTATCTTCATTGTCTTCTCTATCAAATGTCTCTGTTCATATTCCAGTTCCAAAACAGAGATCCCCATTCCCTCGGGCCAAAGGATCCTTTTCTCAAATGTTTCAACCTCCCATGTATTTTCCACAGTTTAAACGAACTTTAGTGAAGTCACAATCCCCACAGCCCACAAAAAAGGTTTTCAGCTACTTGCATCTTTTCAATCTGTTCCCACCAGGAACTTTGTCTTCATCCCGCTGACCTCTGTAGTCTCCATGCTTCATTTCTTCTCATTCAGGGGAACTTAGGAGATCGAGGATTCCATCCAGGAATAAAGAAGTTACAATTGTATCCAGATCGCGAAGAAACAAACGTGGGCAGCTGGAGTTCTTTCTCTGCCACATGGAAAGGCGAGCCGAGCCCAGTCGGCAGGGCTGGGGCCATGTGGCGGGTGCCGGAGCCATGCGGCTGATGCTGGAGCCATGCAGAGCCGGGGAGGGGGCCCCAAACCAGGGGCTCCCCACAGAGCCGGGGTGCCAGGCCGGACCCCAGACCTAGCCCGGAGCCCGGGCCGGAGCCCCCAGCCAGGGACCCCCACACCTCCGGAGACCGGAAAACAAAGAGAGCAGTTAACTCGATTCACTATGATTTGTGAAAGCGAAATAACTTTTTCATTGGTTTCCTGAGCTGTCCATCACCAAATCAGCTCTCTAATTGGTGCCAGCAGCTCACAGGGGAAGCTCCCAGAGACGGGAGAGTGCCTCCCACTCCCCAGTCTCATGGAGCCGTCCCTGAGGTGAATCCACCCCTCCCCCTTACCACGTGAAACCAACACAACATACTTTCTGCTGTGAAAACTGACAATGGCCCTGCTTACGTCTCTCAAAAGATGAGGCAGTTTTTGCAGATGTGGGGAGTCTCACATAAGTTTGGCACTCCACATTCGCCAACAGGTCAGGCCATTGTCGAGCATGCTCATGGTACTCTGAAGCGTGTCCTTGATAAACAGAAAAGGGGAATGGCTGGTGAAACACCACACACCTGATTGGAAAAATCTTTGTACACCATCAATCACCGTACTTTGCCACTTGATTCCAATAATCCTGTTATTGCGAAGCATTTCACTTCATTACAGGCTGCAGATGAGACACCTCTGCCTCGAGCAAAGGTCTTTATACGGGACTTGACCATGAATAAGTGGGAGGGCCCGCATGAACTTATTGTTTTGGGTCGCGGGTACGCTTGCGTTTCAATGGATACCGGGGTGCGCTGACTGCCTGCAAGATATGTCCGCCCTGACCTGCAACATCAGAGACAGAATATAGTCAATGAACAGCCTTCAAATGCGGACCAACATGCCAATCACCAGCAAGACGGTCCCTCTACAAGTAGAGGATGAGCATTCATCTGTTTCTCCTGGAACTGTTTTAAGCCATTGAGACACTGTTAGATAAGTTTTCTGAAATGTATTAGAAATGATAAGTCTGGTGAATGGTGTCTGGTTTTTGTTATTATACTAGAGACATAGAGTTTTGATAATTAGTTTTGTAGGGAAAAAGTACCAGGTTTGAAGATTTCCCTGGGCACTTCAGGTGTCCCCAGATCTCCTGAGTGATGGTTCTCCTCTTTTGTAAAGGGCCCTGCGGGGGATTACAAACGCTTCTCTTTCTTTTCTTTTTTAAACTAAAAGGGGGACTTGTGTGTAGCTGTTTTTGGGTTGGGTGCTTTCCAACACCGGGGTTGCTACCTTGAGTCCAGATAGCTCAGAACTCAGGCTGCAGAGTCAGCAGCTACTCGCTAGCGAAAAACAAAGGCTGAGATCGCTTTGCAAAAGTTCCGAAAATGATTTTATTTCTCTGAAGGGAATTGCTAACAACGATCTAATTACATCAGACAACAAAGGGTTTTTATGGGTCTCTAGAGAATTGAACTTCTAACCAATAAAAACTACAAATTACAAACTAACCAATTACTTTAAAATTCTAAGTAGGAAAAGAACCAATTATCTTGTAACTTTAAGAACCAATAGAAATCTTAAGAGATAACAGGAGTTTCGATAAGGGAAAGGGGTCCTGTTTCAAGGAATTCCTTTGTTTCAGGGAATAGAATCCGAGGTGCACATTTTGGGGGAAGTAACATCTTCTACACCCCAAGGGAAGGGCCAGGACAGAGGACCAACAGTGGAACAGAGTGGGAGTGACCAAAAGGCTGACCGACAGGGAAAGGGCACTGGGTTGACCGAGGGAACAGAACAGGGGTTGCATTCCCTAGTTGGGAAAACCTTTCTGGGTCTCCACAGGCCCTCTGCCCTGGCTCTTCCCTTGTGGCACCCTCATGTCCCCTGATAATTGGTTTCTGATGTTTTCCCCGCCTGCTCATCCCATGTACTAAACCTGGACCCTCACAAGAGCCTTTGCCTTTGTTCCCCAACCCTGGATCTATGAGTGGCTGAAATAAACATCTCTGTAAAACCCTGCAAAGGCCTTTCCTGCTCATTCACCCCAAGCAACATCTAAATGCAACAGGCTTCAGGGGCAGTTATGGAAAAATGCCCAACCCCCATGGGGTGAATACAGTTTTATAAGCTTGGCAGGTTAGCATAATTGGCAAGAATCCCCAATTAGAAGCACAAGTGATGAAGTAACTCCCCTTTTGGTTCCACCTCTTCTGTAGCCTCCCTATAGATAGGAACTAAACTGTTTTTGAAAATGTATCTTGAAGAGCTGGTTTCAACCTTGGCTCCCAGGAAGAACTAAGATAGGATAGGGGCCTTGGACCCCTCGGTTTTGGAGCCTCTGGAATGTCTTTTGTCTTTCTGCCTATCAGGGTAGGGAAAAGTACTGGAGCGAGCTAGGAACTATATAACTGTACAACAATAGTCTACAGATATATATATATATATATATATATATATGTATATAATATAGGAAGGAAATATAAAAACAAAAATCATTCTGGCAACACTAGCATTAATAAAAAATTGGAAATTACCAGTTTTATTCTTTGAGATATGGGGGGTTCATTTAAAAAAAACAAATGTTTTGTATTTCTGAATATTAAAATACCTGTGCCTGCATACAAATCTGTGCTATACCAGGATATAAAACTAATGACCCTTTTATATCAGCTATCCATAAAAAAATATGAAAGGGTGACAAATGATGAAACTCCAATATCTGAGAGATATTAGGCAAAACTGCAAAACTGATATTTTTTTTTTCCAGTTATCTACTTAACACTTATTAATCCCTGTTTAAATTCAAGCCTTTCATGTTTTAGGAAAATCAGCCAATAATTTGCCATAAACTACAGTTACCTTAGTTTTTTGCAGGACAGCAGCACTCACAAAAGTTCAGCTACAGAATCAAAGAACATTCTTCACAACAGATAGAGTAAGCTTGGCTTTTGTCCAGTAATGAACTTTCTATAGGGACACTTCTTTGCTAATGTGAATGCTGCTGATTTGAACTGAATCCTGTGAATCAAATTATATGACTATATGCAACTGCAAAGAGTCAAGCATCCAATGTGTTTTTTCAGTAGGCTTCTGTTACAAAATGACAGCTGCTCCTAGGAATATTGATTTGACTGGAGAATCCACCCTGGCCCAGTCTAGTCACAGACTTTCCACATTCGATTAATTTTGAGCAGAATCTTCTTCAGAGACTTTCAGAACTTTAAGAGATGCCAAGGACTTATACTTGCACGACAGTTAAAAAGATTTTTTTTTTCTAGTGAAAGCAATGTACAAAGACATCATTAGGTGTGTTTCAACTGCCCTCTGAATTTGTTCTCTAAGTAATCATTCACTCCTTGTCAGCTGCAGCTTGCTCTTTTTAGAGCTGCATCTCCATATCTCCTGACCTAGTGGTAGCCTCTGAATAGAGGCTAGATGATGCTGTGACATACCAGTTGAATAGTGCACCTTTAATCCAGTTCAAAACATGAAATATTTGGAATTTAGAAGGATATTGTATTTTTAGTTTGTTTCAAGCACCTTGCTATAAATGTCACATTTGGATGAAAGACAATAGCATACAACAGAAAAGGTGAGAGCGTGCAATTTTTAAGGGGGTAGAAATATACAATCACAAAAAAACAAACCAACCCTAAACTCGTATCCAGGAACTAATATTGAAGTGCAAAACCAGGTGTTGAGCATTAAGTTTGTGTCTTTGGCTGTAGAGTCTGATCCCTTATACAAGAAATACAAAAATCTAAGATGGTGAATCACGACACGTGACAGCACTGAGGTCTGCCATGAAATCCCTCTACAGGTTCCCACTAAGGATAACAGAGGGAATTACGAAGTGAAAGATAATTCACCTCTTGTTCCTGTGCATCAGGCTATTCAAAAGTATGCCTTTGACATGCCTTCTCTTCAACAAATGTTGGGAATGGGAGAAGTCAGAACCTGTTAGCTGTTCATTGATTTAATAAATGTTCTGTCTAAAATGATTTTGTGAGTGGGATGTCATTGAATCTTTCTCAAAAGAGATATGGCACTTGTTTTCAACTGAATAAAATGGGAAAACATAAGAGGAAGGAAAAATCACTACAAAATCTAATAATTTTTTATTTTTATCTGAAAAGTCGTGCAATTATATAAACAATCTCTTAGTATCATCAAATTGCCTAGAATCCAAATTAAACTTCTCACTAGAGCTGATCATATTAATGTTCAAGGCAGATTTGTCATGCTTGTCCATCAGTCAGCAAACAGAATATAATAGATTTTTCCATGTTTCATTCAGCTCTGTAGAAGATATAAACCATTTACTGGGTAATGATTTTTTTTAAGCTTTTATTATTTGCATCCTAGTTTTAGGGCCAACTCTAAATCAGTTGCTGTCTGTATGGTTAACCAATCCATTTTTATTGGTTAACATTGCTAAGTTCAGAAAACAGATCACCATAACATATCAAAGTGTGCCGAGGAAGGTTATGGAGTAGATCATCTTGAGTGCGATTGCATGGCATGTACAGGACAACCAGGGAATGACGCCCAGACAGCATAAGTTTTGTTGCAGTATGTGGATGATTTGCTCTTCTCAGGGGAACAGGAAAAGGTGGTTGAAGAGGCTAGTGTGAAGCTGCTTAATTTCCTTGCTAGAAAAGAACTTGGAATGTCCAAAAAGAAGGTGCAGTTGGTAGAAAAGAAAGTAAAATATTTGTGAAAAATTCTGCCTGAAGGGTTACAGTATATTGATCCAGAAAGTATACAAGGGATTTTACAAGTAACATTACCCCAGACAAAAAAAAAAAAAAAAAAAAAGAAGTTACGGCAGTTTTTAGGGTTGGTGGGGTAAGGCAGGGCATGGATCGAGGATTTTTACATTTATATGACTTTTTAACTCAAGACAGCCCTAATGTCCTGGTATGGACACCAGAAGGAGAGCAAAGCTTTAGAGAATTAAAAGACAAATTGGTTAATGCCCCAGTCTTAGCTCTTCCAGACTCAGAAAAGGAATTTGAGTTATATGTGGATGTTAAACAGGGTCACGCTAAAGGAATTTTGGTGCAAGAGCACAGGGGAACACGGAGGCCTGTTGCCTATTTTTCTAAGTTGTTAGACCCAGTGGCCAGAGGCTGGTCCTATTGTCTACAGAACTGTGCAACCACAGCTCTGATGGTGACTGAGGCCCGAAAGTTGACAAGGGGAGGGTATCTGATTGTTAAAGTTTCACATCAGATTAAAGCTTTGTTAACTGAGAGAGCCTCTAAGTGGATTCCAGCGCTCGGTTATTACAGTATGAATAGCGTTTAATGGAACAGGAGGATTTAAAATTTAAAAGGAGGAAAGGATTTTAAGCCAGGCTAGGGAAGATTTACGAGATACTCCCTGGCCTGAGGGGGAAAATGTGTTTGTTGATGAGTCTTCAAAGGTGGTAGAAGGGAAACTATTTACAGGATACTCTATCGTGAATGGAAAGCAATTAAAGGAAGGGGGGAAGTTACCACCCACCTGGTCAGCTCAGACAGCAGAGCTGTATGCGCTTGTGAGAGCCTGTGAATTATACGGGGAGCAGATAGTGAATGTGTTTACTGATTCTAAATATGCATATGGGGTTTTGTTGGGGTGACTTTATGATACTCGTATCCCCAAATCATCTGTTGGTGTTGAATATTGAATTCTGCAGCTTTAAGACTGGTTCCAGGAGTGAATGGGGAGAGAAAGCAGTGCAGAGCTGTTATCAGAGACTGCACTTGCTCCCCTGCATTCTTCACACAGACCGTGTTGTCTGCAGTGGATGGCAGGAGAGAGCTTTTTGTTGCTTTTAGTTAGTTTTTCTGGGTAGCTGAGGCAAAGGAGTTCCCCTGGACTGTTCTTTTCTTTTTTTCTTGGAATTGTTCGAACCTGCTCTGGACTGAAAACCCAGAAGAGCACCGGGAGCTCACACCTGTGGCCCACCAGGCCTGGCCTGGGCCACATCCTTTCCCAGTGCTGGAGGGACTGAGAACAGACTGAGCCGAGCTGCGACCCATGGAAGGGACTCTGCTGAATTTGTCATTTCTTCAGAGTGGCGATAGATTTTGCTGTTTGGTATTGTTCAATTTTGTGCTGGGAAGTGCTTTGCCTGTTAAATAAACAGCTTTTTTTTCACTTCTCTCTCAGGGAATATTTTTTCCCTGAACCAGTTGAGGGTCCCCATTTGGAGGTTTCCTCCCAAATTTGCCCTAAACCAGGACAAGGGTTATACTTGAATTTGGGAAACTTTGGGAAGAAAGGGGTTTATTAGCCAGAAAGGAGGAAAGGCTAGCTTGGGAGAGCTTAATTTCTCATCTATTGGAGGTTGTGAAATTAACAAAAGGGGTGGCAATTACACATGTCAGGGAACACCAAGCAGAGTGCTTGGAGGAGACAATAGGTAGCCGAGTGGCTGATGAAGAAGCTCGGAAAGCTGCATTGTTGCCAGAAATCTCTAAGATACTCCCCTTGCTCCCAGTAACTGCACCACTGACAGAGAAACTGTCTTTTCCATCAGAAGAAATTGAGATAATTAAAAAGAGTGGGGCAGAGGAAAGAGGGGATAATTGGTTTACAAGGGATGGTAAGCAGAGGATACCAAAAGCTCTGGCCTGACAGTTGTGAAAACAACTTCATGAAGGGAGTCATTTGGGCTCCCGAGGACTGGCAGAAGCCTTCCTCAAAATGTATGTTGCTGTGGGACCTTTTACTCTGGCAAAGCGAGCTATTGAGGGTTGTTTGATTTGTGCTAAAAACAATAAGAGAGTTACAAAGACACTTGCCAGAGGAGGCCTTGGGCTGCACATCTGTCCTGGTTTAGGGCAAATTTGGGGACAATCTCAGGAAGGAGCCCCCAGAAAACAAACCCTCATGACTCCTCCCCCCACTACCGGGTTCGGGAAGAATTTCCTCAGAGAAAAGTGGAAAAAACCTGCTTATTTAACAAACAAAACACTTCCCAACACAAGAAAAAAAAAATGAACAGCCCCCAGATGACAAAAAAACTCTTTCACTGGTCTGAGAGGATGACAAACTCAGAAAATTTCTCCTGCAAGTGGTCAGCCAGTTATCGGTCTCTGGCGCTGGGGATGACTGCTGCAGATCACAAAATGCAGACTCCTGGTGTTTCTTAGTGTCTCCCAGGTCCCAGTCCGGAACAGGTTCAGATCGTATTCAGGAAAGGGAAAGAAAGAAAGAAAAAACAGTCCAGGGAAAGAAATTGGACTGCCTAGCTAAACCAGCTAATAAGCAAAAGCAAAAGCAAAAGCAAAAGCAGGCAAGCAAGCAAGCAAGCAAGCGAGTGAACCTAGCCTCTCCTAAGCACAGACCATGGGGGCGGTGAGCCAGCTGATAACCAGACAAAACAAACCTTCACTTTCAGAGTCTGTCCTGAAAGCACAGAACATAATACCAAGCATCAACAGAACACACGATTGGGGATACAAGCACCATAACGTCAACCCAGGACAACATCCCTTTCAGAGATACCAGGTGAATTTTACTGAAATGCCCCCAGTGGCAAGATTTAAATATCTTCTGGTAATAGCATATCAGTTAAGAGGGTGGCCAGAAGCATTTCCAGGCATTTCAGAAACTACAGGACAAGTTGTTAAAGTATTTTTGGGACAAATAATTCTAAGATATGGGATTATGGAAGCAATAGACTGAGATAGGGGAACTGATTTTACAGGAAAAATTCTTCAAGGAGTTATGACTGCTTTAAGGATACAATGGAACCTCCATATCCCCTGACACCCCCAGACTTTGGGCTGAAATGAAAGGATGAATGGAGAAATAAAGAAATACGTTCTGAAGCTGGTGATAGAAATTAAGATGCTGTGGGTACGGCTCCTGCCCCTGGCTTTGGCAAGAATAAGGGCCAGACCCAGGGGATATATTCAATTATCTCTGTTTGAATTGATGTTTGGAATTCCTTACCCTCGCAATTCTCAGCCTGGAATGGGGCTGGGCGGGGGCAAGGGATAGAGATAAGTCATGTATATTTTAAACAATATGTGGCCAGAATACTGTCTTTTGTGAAATCTTTTTGACCGGAAGCTCAGCTGGCACAGACCCTGCCTTTGGACTTTGCTGTTCATAACATCCAACAAGGAGACTGGGTCCTAGTTAAGGAATGGAAAGAAGCACCACTGGTGGTGAAGTGGCGTGGGCCTTTCCAGGTGTTGCTGACCACAGAAGCAGCTGTCAAGACAGCTGAATATGGGTGGACACATCACACTCAGGTCAAGGTCTCTGAGGCCCTGGAGATTTGGACACCTCAGCTGGAGAAGAAGGTCGGGAAGCTGTGACTGACACTCCGCAGGAGTGGACGGGAGCAGTAGCCATTGTGTCAACATCAGGGGAAGCCTAGTGTGCCCACCCACAGACTGCCTGCTGAAATAGTTTGTGTGGGCATCCCTCCTCTCGGATCTCCAGTCACTGGGGGCCAACCCTTGCTGTCATTGTTTTCTTTCTGCTAAGCTGTTTCTGTGCCTTCACTCATGACAGGTAGTGTGGAAGACAATGTGAAAGTGAAACTTAGGAGATTAGATGACACCATTAGAATGTTTCTCTTAATAATCTTACCTTTACATTGTCATTTAGGTTGGGGCCAAAAATGAGAAAATAATCTTTTAACCTTAGGAGAAGAAGTAGCAAAAACTTTTAAACTCAGCAATTGTTAGGACTGTCGAGGGCCAGGGGGATCTGAAAACTGGCCATGGGTGGCCAGCCCAGTCGAACCTAAATGGTGGGTTAGCACCCTGAGTGAGGTCCATAATGGAACAGGATTCTGGGATGAAGAAGGAAATCCATGGCGGCTTCATTCTTCTGAAAGAGGAACTTATTTTCTAAAAAGAACAGGAAGCATATATGTGGGAAAAAGTGTTTGTGACTGGACTTTATCTTTGGGCTTAGATTCTTGGACTCCCAACTACCCTCTTTATGATTGTTCCAGATATCAGGGCAGATGGAATCAAACACATGTTAAGCTCACTAATGGTAGCTGGATAAGGTGTTCCTACCATAATTACCAGAAAGATTTGGAAGGCAGTAAAGCAGTGGGGAAGGATAAGGATTTTTTTGACCCCTTATTTTTAAACTGCCCCCGAGATAATTCCACAAGTAGGACACATGTTGTTCGTGACTATCAGTGGAAGTGGCAACACTGGAATGGAACTCGAAACTTTTTTAATAGGTTCTGGTCCAGATCTAACAAAACAGATCTGGGGTGTAACTGCAGTTGGAAACCTCATGTGGGAGCATGGAAGTGCAAACATTGTGATTCTTATGGCGGCAAAACTATTGTTGGGGGACCACTAGGCCCAGGAAAAAAGCAATGTTTTGACCCACCAATTGATGATGAAAATTGGGAAGGTCCCTTTGCCAATGAGACCTGGGCTTTAAAGGGGCATTACTGGATTTGTGGCCAATATGCTTACCCCAGGTTACCCCCAAACTGGTCAGGGATATGTTATGTGGGGTATATCAGACCACTGTTCTTTCTGCTACCATAAATTCAGGGAAACCAGTTAGGAATCAAGGTATATGATGATCTGATTAGAGAAAAGTGGTAAATTGATGCATCCCTGGCTGGAGGGAGCACCCAAAAGTGGGGTGATCACGAATGGCCACCTGAAAAAATCATACAATACTATGGACCAGCCACTTGGAATCCTAATGAATTAATATCAGGTGCCAGAGTGTAGGGGACGGTGCTTCCCCTAAACGAGGCCCCTGGCATCTTATCTCTTAAGGAGATAACTCGAATTCCTCATTGCAAGCATCACTTTCAGGAAACGAAACTCTTTTTATTGGTTATTAAAGTAAGATTGTAATTGGCTTACTTTCTCACGTAGGATTTTGAGGTAATTGGTTGGTTTGTAATGTATAAGCTTTTATTGGTTAGATTTTGAATCCCCTAGAAACCTATATAAGAATGCTGTAACCTTCCCGAAGTTAGATTCCTGTGACCAGTTTCCCTTCGGACAATAAATGCTTCTGAAATGACTGGAACCGGGGTCTCAAGCCTTCGTCTGCGCTAACGCATAACTGAAGTCTGCTACGGGGGTTTCTATATATATCGGAACTCCTGCAGCGGACTGGGGTGGAATAATTCCCCCCGAAAAACAGTTACATTTTGGCGGCCGAACCGTTCCTCTGAGCCCCCCTCAGAAGAACTGTGAGCAGTCTCCTTCATGCTGCCTTCGTCAGCGTCAAACAGCCTCCCTACGCCCGTGTTTGCTTTATAAAGGCGAGTGTTGCACAGAGGCAGTCCAGCCAACCCCGGAATCCGGACCTGGGACCTGAGACCGTTAGCAGCAGCCAGCAGACTTTGTGACCGAGAGGCTACGTGGGTGAGCACTAGCCTTCTATTCGCGCGCTTTAACCACGGTCACTTTGAAAAGGTTTTTTGTTTTTTCTTTTTTCCTTCACCTGCTGGGCTGTTTGGAGTTTCTATGGGGAATCAACTCACCAAAATCTCTATATCCTCCATAGAAAAAGGCTTTTATTCCCAAACTTTAACACTTTTAACTACTAATAATTTTAAATTCTCAAAAAATTGTTTTTCTAAGTCAAACTTAAAATCCTTTGTTAAATTTATATTTCAGCATTTCCCTGATACTAACCCTTCTTTAGTACACTCTCCTGATTTTTGGGATACAGTAGGAATATTTATATATTCCCAACAGACAAAAGAACAATTTAAATGTACTCGATATATTCCACTGTTTCAGGAAATTGTTCGCGCGAGTCGCCTGCCTTCTAACCCCAACTCTTTACCCACCCCCTCACCCTCCTCGGCAGCGCGGAGCGGCCCCGAGCCAATTTCCATTTCAAACGCGCGTTCCGCGGATCTCCCGCTGCCCGGTTCGCGCGGGGACCCCCCCGCGTCTGCCGCGCTCCCGCCTCCCCCCGGGGACCCCCCGCAACCCCCTTTCGCGCCCCCGTCGCGCTTCCCCTCTGAAATCCCCGCGCTGCCGCTCGCCGTCCCCATCCCACCTTCACCGGCACAAACCGTTTACACCTCTCCCCACCCCCCGCCTCCGCCTCCTCTGCCTCCCTCCGCTCTGCCTGCGGTCCCTTCTTTGGCGCCCGCTTCCATTTCTAATGCACCACTGCCACCGTGTGGCGAAACTGTTTTATGCACCCAACCCTGCCATTCATCCCCCTCGGCACCGCTTTCAGCCCCTACCCCTGCATCCCAGCCCTGTGTTTCCCTGCCTGCCCCTGCGGTTTTCAACAACACCCTCCCCTCTCGTTCAAAAAAACACCACAGACGCCGTAGGCATTCCACTTCCTCAGATAGCACTGACTCTTATGATTCAGAAGATGAACAATATCCATGGAACAATGTTAAGCTTTTGGCAACACAAAATGGTGATTGGCAAATAGCCCAAAGAATTTCTGCCTTTCCTGTAACATATAAAGCAGGTCGCAGAGGTGGTGCTACAAATCATGCTCAATGGGAGAATTTTTATTCAAAACAATTAACTGAATTATCCAAAATTGCAAAAGAACACGGAAGAAGTACCCAAATTTTTAAAAATTTTTTAGAAGCAATTTTTTCTGCCTATGTATTAGTACCACATGATTTAAAAAACATTGCACAATGCCTTTTATCACCTGCTGAATTGATGTTATTTGAAAGAAATTGGAAAAAGACCCTAAGAACCTTATCTGATAATTATGCAAGAGATGCAAATCGTCAAAATTTCACAGTGGAACAATTAGCTGGGGAAGGCAATTTAACACTGCCTTCAGACCAAGCAAATACTTTGCCCCGAGACACATTGCAAGACATTGCCAATGCAGCAAAAACAGCCATACTCCTCACACCTGATGACTCCACTCCCACCATGCATTTTTCCAACATCAAACAAAAAATAGATGAAACCTTTATCAAATTTGTAGACAGACTGAAATATGCTTTGGAAAAACAAATCGAAAGTGCAGAGGCACGAAAGGAACTGTTGTGCAAACTTGCTATGAGCAATGCCAATGATCAATGTAAAACCATTTTAAGGTCCTTGCCTCTCGACACAGAGCCCACCATTGAACAAATGGTGGAAACCTGCACACGCCACATGTCCACTGAAAACACAGTAGCCCAGGCAGTGGCCAAAGGCATTGCTGAAGGAGTCTCAGGAGCCTTTGCAGCAGTGGCATCCAAAGAAAATGCCCGCTGCTTCTACTGTGGGGAACTTGGACATTTTATAAAAAACTGCCCAGAGAAGCCACAAATCCACCACCCCCCCAGCCATCATCATAAACCCCAAAAACAGCAAAAGCACCCACAGAATCCAAAAAACTGCCAGTGCAGCGCGGAAATGGCACCGCGCCAGGACAACAAATCAAAAGCCATCACCACCACTGTCCCGCCTATGAAAATCAGTCAAATTCCGGAACGTATCAAGATGGTCCAACACACACCGACACACAGGTGCGAGGGAACCGCCAGCTGGTAAATTCCTTGCCTTACAACTTCACAGATGGCAAATTTTACCGTGTTCCTACAGGCAAACGTGGGCCACCAGGCGGCCCTTGGGACATTTTCATATTTGGTGACTCTGTACACAGTCCAAAGCAAATTTTTGTTTTGCCAGAAATCCAGACTGTTCACTCTGGACAAGAAATTCTTGTCCAGCTCCGCTGCACAGACACGCCCTTTTTCCTTTCACAGGGCACGCCAATTGCTCAAGCTTCGTTGCTTCCGAAAAATTACAACGAGCAAATCCCTCTCAACCCTACTGTGTTGTGGGTGCAAATCATGGGATCCCAAAAACCCATCCTTGAATGCAACATCCTTTGCAAAGGTGAGAGAATTCTCAGACCAGGAATGATTGACACCGGAGCCGATGTCACCATCATCGCCCGTTCGGAATGGCCATCCAACTGGGACCTGCAACCGGTAGCTGGCATGATTTCCGGAATTGGTGGCGTCACCGTGTCCATGCGAAGTGCAAACAACGTGGTCATCGAAGGGCCCGAAGGCAAGTTGGCAACTGTCCGCCCGTTCGTGGTCAGAGCCCCCATCACCCTGTGGGGCAGAGATGTCCTGTCCCAATGGGACGTCTCCCTTCGAGTCCAATGCTGGGATTTCTGATTGGGGCCACTGAACAGCGCGCTCTCCCACCGACCCCCCAGCTCACATGGAAAAGTGACAACGCGGTTTGGGTCGAGCAGTGGTCCCTTTCAAAGCCCAAATTGTGCGCATTGCATGCCCTGGTGGAAGAGCAACTTGCCAAAGGCCACATTGTCGAAACCACAAGCCCTTGGAACACTCCAGTTTTCGTCTTAAAAAAACCTGGGACCAACAGATGGAAGCTTCTCCAAGACCTTCGCAAAATCAACGACGTCATCGAAGACATGGGACCTCTTCAGCCCGGTCTGCCTTCTCCATCAATGCTGCCTTGAAATTGGACCCTTGCTGTCATTGACATCAAAGACTGTTTTTTCAGCATCCCACTGCACCCTGAAGATGCTCCACGTTTTGCTTTCTCCGTTCCCTCTTTAAACAAAGAGGGTCCCCTCAAAAGATATCACTGGCTTTTCCTTCCCCAAGGACTCAAAAACTCTCCCACCATATGCCAATGGTATGTGGCTCACGTTCTTTCCCCCCTCCGAAGCTTATTTCCAGATGTTATCTTCCTCCACTACGTAGATGATATCCTCATCTGTGCCTCTGATAAAGCCTACTTAAACAAAGCAGTAAAAGCAACCATTGAAACCATTGAAAAAGCCGGATTTGAAATCCGTGAAGACAAGGTACAGTACACCAGCTTGTGGAACTACCTTGGACTGAAAATTCGTGAAACAACCATCGTACCACAGCAGCTTTCCATCATGGACAATCCAAAAACCCTAAGAGACTTGCACAGCCTGTGTGGATCCATCAACTGGGTGCGCCCTTTTCTGGGAATCATAACAAAAGACCTCGCCCCCCTGTTCAACCTTCTCTGTGGAAAGGAAGACCTCGACTCCCCGTGCACCATCACACCAGAAGCCCGAGACGCCATCGTCAAAGTTCAAGAAGCCCTCTCTTCACGCCAAGCTCATCGGTTTGCACCTGACCTGCCTTTCCAGTTTGTTGTTCTGGGAAAGGTCCCTCACTTTCATTGACTGATTTTTCAATGGGACTCTCAACTAACAGACCCTTTGCTAATCATAGAATGGGTCTTCACAAGCAATCAACCCACAAAAACAGTCACCACGTTTCAAGAAATTATGGCAAATCTCATAAAAAAAGCCAGAGCACGCCTCCGTTCCCTCGCAGGGTGTGAGTTCACATGCATTTATCTGCCACTGACCACCGGAAATTTGGAGCATTTGCTCCAAACCAACGAAAGCCTTCAAATTGCTCTAGATAGCTATACTGGTCAAATTTCAATTCATTTACCAAAGCGCAAGCTTTTTAACAAAGATGCAGCTTTTCATTTGATTCCCAAATTAGTCCAAAGCAGGACTCCTCTTAAAGCTCTAACTGTTTTTACTGATGGCTCAGGCTCTTCTCACAAGTCAGTCATGACCTGGAAAAACCCTAAAACCCAAAATTGGGAATCAGATATCCAAACAGTGGAGGGATCTCCACAAATTGCAGAGCTAGCAGCCGTTGTTAGAGCCTTTGAAAAATTCAAAGATGAACCTTTTAATTTGGTCACAGACTCAGCTTATGTAGCTGGTATAGCTATGAGGGCAGAACACGCCTTTTTAAAAGATGTTCCCAACCCAAAGTTACATCAATTAATTTCTACATTAACATATTTAATTTCTCACAGAAAACAGCCTTACCACATCGTTCATGTAAGGTCACACACTGATCTCCCAGGTTTTATTGCAGAAGGAAACAAAAGAGCAGATGCTCTAGCCATGTCTGTTGAGTCTGCAAATGTTCCTGACATCTTTGCCCAGGCAAAGCTGTCGCATGCATTTTTCCATCAAAATGTGCCCGCTCTCATGCGAATGTTTAAACTGCCAAAAGACCAAGCAAAAGCCATCGTGGCAACGTGCCCAAGCTGCCAAATTTACCAAATACTCTCCATGGGGACAGGGGTCAATCCTAGAGGCCTGAACAGCTGTCAGCTGTGGCAGACTGACGGGACTCACTTCCCATCTTTTGGGAAGTCCAAATATGTGCACGTGTCAGTTGACACGTTCTCTGGAGCAGTTTTTGCATCAGCCCACACAGGAGAGAAAGCCACTCACGCTATCAAGCATTTTCTCCTGGCTTTTGCCACTCTCGGAGTTCCACAAAAAATCAAAACTGACAATGGACCCGCTTACAAATCTCAAAATTTAAAAAAGTTTCTCAGTGAATGGGGAATTGAGCACACCACTGGCATTCCGGCAAACCCCACAGGACAATCCATCGTAGAAAGAACTCATCAAACCCTCAAAGAGTTCTCAACCAGCAACAAAGAGACACAAAAGTTTTATCTCCAGTTGAAAGACTCTGCAAAGCCCTTTATGTTATCAATTTTCTGAACTGTACAGCATCAGAACCTGATCCTCCAATTCTTCGTCACTTTGCAAACTCAACTCAAGCCAAGCTCACTGAAAAACCACCAGTGTTGGTAAAAGACCCAGAAACACACCAGATTTCTGGGCCCTTTCAATTAATTACCTGGGGAAGGGGATACGCTTGTGTATCTCTGCCATCTGGTCCAAAATGGTACCCAGGAAAAAACATAAAACCGTACCTAGGCACTGCTAAACCTACCCCTTCAAACACTAGCAAAAATTCTCCTGAATCCAACACAAAACCTCCGCAAAACCAAACCAGCTCTGCATGGAGACGCAGGCGTCGCAGAGCACCTACATTTCAAAGAAAAAATCGTCCTGTCACTAGACAGCAGACAAAGCAGACAACCAAGCAGCCTTTGGCTGCCTCAGTTAAGCCCTAAGTTAGATTTAAGTGTTTTTTGTAGTTTTAGTTTAAAAGTTGTTAACCTTTATTAAAACAATTTTGTTTTTATCTTTGTTATAACCCCTAACCCTATACCCAATTTTGTTTTACTTTAGTGTTAAGAAAAGGGGGGGAAAGAGAGGGCAAAAACCTTGTCCTTCCCTCCTCAAGATAACAAATTTTGCTTGTATTTTTTTATTAGAAGCCTCATCCTTGTCCAAAGATGAAAGTTTTCTCCGTTGGTGCTGTTTTCACTGCTGCCTGGATGGCCTTCACCATGCCACATGCCTTCAGCTGGATAAGCCCACAACCCAACTACAATATTTGGGTGACCTTAGCAAAGACATTAAAACAAGATAACCTTTGTCCCTAGGCAGCCTTGACAACCCACTTTCCACATGTTTAGTGGGAATTCCATTTACAGCAGATGAATGGCCCGTCCAAAACTCAGAGCTCCTTCGCACCACAGGTAAGAGGCCCAACCCCGTGGACACTTGGGATGATTGGACAAAAATTTTGCCAAATGCCCTTGAGGAGCCCCAAGAATTGGATTTGTTGGGGCCCTCAAAAGCAACATACTGTGTCAAGTTTTACTTTAAATGCCCAAAAGAAAACATACATGAATTAGATCTGTACAAAAACACATACAGAAAAGACATATCACCCATCAATAAAGCATACAATTATCCAGACTGGTGTAACTACACCGCTCCCACAATTTCTGTGCCCTCTCTTCATCCCAAGACACTGCCCAGGAGAATGTTTCTTATCTGTGGTGACCGAGTTTGGGCCAGGATCCCCTCTCACCTCCAGGGAGGTCCGTGTAGTCTTGGCAAGCTTTCTACCCTCACCCCCAACATTACCTTGCTACACAATTGGAAAAAAGAAAACAAATCAAAACGTGAAAAAAGATCTTACACTGATTATGATGAAAGTTGTGACCCCAAAATGTACGTTTGGAACAAACCCAAAAGAATTTCTGCCTCCCTGTTTTTATCATGGGTAGCAGCAGCAAAAGCCCTTGGTGACATTGACCATTTGGGGTGCTGGCTTAGTAAGCAGGCCAATGCTACATCTGCTGCTCTGAGTGACCTTTTGAAAGATGAAGAAACCATAAGACATGCAACTTTGCAAAATCGGGCAGCAATTGACTTTTTGTTGCTCTCCCACGGACACGGCTGTGAAGACTTTGAAGGAATGTGCTGCTTCAACCTGTCTTCCCGCTCCACATCCATTCAAGAAAACATCCAGAAGCTGAAAAACCTCGTGAAGGACCTCAAAACCGAAAACACTCCCGACTGGGTCAACAATCTTTTTGGCCAATGGGGACTGACGGGATGGGCTTCTTCCTTGGTGAAGGGAATTTTGTGGATTTTTATTGTTATTCTCATTGTGTTAGCTATGTTTTCATGTTTAGTTCAATGTTTTAAGAAAACTGTTAAAACCGCTCTTTTTGTAAATACAGAGAGAGGAATTGTAGGGGACGGTGCTTCCCCTAAACGAGGCCCCTGGCATCTTATCTCTTAAGGAGATAACTCGAATTCCTCATTGCGAGCATCACTTTCAGGAAACGAAACTCTTTTTATTGGTTATTAAAGTAAGATTGTAATTGGCTTACTTTCTCACCTAGGATTTTGAGGTAATTGGTTAGTTTGTAATGTATAAGCTTTTATTGGTTAGATTTTGAATCCCCTAGAAACCTATATAAGAATGCTGTAACCTTCCCAAGTTAGATTCCTGTGACCAGTTTCCCTTCGGACAATAAATGCTTCTGAAATGACTGGAACCGGGGTCTCGAGCCTTCGTCTCTGCTAACGCGTAACTGAAGTCTGTTACGGGGGTTTCTATATATATCGGAACTCCTGCAGCAGACTGGGGTGGAATAATTCCCCCCAAAAACAGTTACACCAGAGAAGCCATTTATAATTTAAATCAGATAATTACGTTACAAGCTGTCTTTGAAATAGTAAGTAACCAGACAGCTACAGCTCTTGACCTTCTTGCTGACCAATCCACTCAGAGTAGAAATGCAATATTTCAGCACTGGATGGTATTAGACTATTTATTACCAGAAGAAGGGGGCTTGTGTGGCAAATTAAATGACTGAAACTGCAGTTTGCAAATAGATGACAATAGAAAAGTGGCAAAACAAATAATAAAAGGAATAAGAAAGTTAGCTCATGTACCCGTCCAAACATGGAAAAGATTGGAACGGGGTATGTTTTCATGGTTACGTGGTAGATTATAGGTTGAACAACTGCTTTTTTTCCTCTTATGTGCTGTAGCAACTTTCATCGTTTTGCCACAGATGATCCCTTGCATAATACAACTTATTCAACATGTGATCAAAGGGATACAGGTAATAGCCATGCCTACTGATCCAGAGATGGCGACAAAAGGACAGAAAATTATGCCACTGCAAATAATTGCTAAACCAAAAAGGACCCAGGAAAAAGAAATTAAGTCACTTATAAGTAATATGTGATAGATAAGGAACATTTTGTTCGCCTAACAGACCTTGAAGAGATATCGCCTGGGCCTGTGGGGCCAGGATGTCATAAATTGTTTTATTGTTTTGCTTTGCTTGCCAAGATGTTGTTAATTGTTTTGCTTTGCTAGCCTGACAGACCTTGAAAGTGAGGCCAGGATGTTGTTAATCGCTTTGCTTTGCTTGCATAAATCACATATCGCTTTAAGTGCCAGTAAGTTTCCAAGGAACTGCCGGATCACCTTATAAGGAGAAGGGGTCAGCAGGACAAGACCGAGGAAGACTCCTCACCTTCATCCCTCGACCACCAGAAGGCAGAAGAAGACCCCCTAGCAACTGGAGGAGCATGCGCAAAATTACTAGAGGAAGAACACGTAATCCGGAAACCGAACAACTTAAAAGGGACGAACTAAGAGGGGCGGGTGCGGCAGTTGGTGGAGCGGGGACTCCCCTGCCACCCAGCGCTGACCTTTACTCTTGCCTTCTGTAACCAATAAATTTTTCAATTTTGATTCGATCTCGTATGGTCCATTGCACTCATTTATAACAGATTATAGGTTGAACAACTGCTTTTTTTCCTCTTATGTGCTGTAGCAACTTTCATCGTTTTGCCACAGATGATCCCTTGCATAATACAACTTATTCAACATGTGATCAAAGGGATGCAGGTAATAGCCTTCCTACTGATCCAGAGATGGCTACAAAAGGACAGAAAATTATGCCACTGCAAATAATTGCTAAACCAAAAAGGACCCAGGAAAAAGAAATTAAGTCACTTATAAGTAAAATTTCTAAAGACAATTATTAAAAAATAAAAGAGAAGGAAGTGAAAGGAATAATGGATTTGTCTTTACAAACTGTGGGTCTGCTGATAAATAAATTTAGATACAGAGAGATGAAAGAAAAAATGGGAAGGATTCCACTGATTGATGAATGGAAAAAGATATTTGCCTATACAAAGAAACTGTAGTGTGAGATGTTACATAGTGATTTGTGTCATTATGATCAATAGAAACAAAAATACTGAATCCAAAGTAAAGCATAGACATGAGACACAGGAAAATTTAATTTCATTATATTTGTTTAAATAACTTTGATGTAAATTGTTGAATTTTTTGTTTTTATGTATTTTTATTATTTTGTCATTATAATCATGAATTCTATCCACTCTTATGTATAGGGAAAACGCGGGCTTGTTTGGACATGAGCAGGCTTGTCCCTGCTGTTGCCTGCTTGCTAAGAGTGTAACCTGACGACATGTTCAAGCCTTGTCCAGACCTGGTGAGGGCTTGTAGCCACTGCTGCTTCAGTGCTAGCCAACACGTTCGGGCTTGCTTGGACTTGTACCCCAGCACAGTAGGCATGACAGCCCCACCAGAAACTGCCTATAAAAGGGGCAGTGACCAGGGGTAGGACGGACATGTTGTTGGAGCACAGACTCCCCAGGTCCTCGGTGCTGCTTGCCTGTTCCTTACCAGTGAACTAATAAATTGCCTTATTGATTAACCTACATGATTGTGGTGAGAAATTTATAATGGTAGGTTTGCTGATAAATGAAATTGGATATTGAAAGATGAAAGAAGTAATGAGGAAAAACCATGAATTCTATAAGAATTAAAAATTACAACGGAGAGTTATACATTAGAAGGGAATCTCAGGTGTCAGGTGTTCTGGGAAGTCTGTACTTCTCAAGTACCTCAGCTAATGCGGAAAGAGACAGGGAAATGTGTCTGGGAACTTAGGAGGCTGCGTCCCCCAAAAATTGGAGAGATCACAGGGGAATGCCCCATGGCCTCTCCCTTTATTTGAATAAAGTAAAAGAACTCCTCTGTCTCCTTTTTGGACATAAACCTCTGGTGTTTGTGGATTAATTTTCCTGACATTAAAAACGGACAATGCTACCAATTATGGTGTCGCTTTAATTGTTTTCCCCGCAGCTCCATCTCATGTGTTGGTAGATTCCTGTAAAAGAAAAGTGAAATTTTGGCCCACTAGACTGATTACTAAAAGGAAGTAAAAAATTCTTGTTGCTAACACAAAGTGAAGGAGTCCAGATGAAGAAATGGTTGTCCCATTTACGTGTGATTTTGCAACTTTCAGTTCTGCTCTCCATTTCTCCATCCCTCCACAAGATATTTCCATTTTCTGTCCTTGCGTCATTCCGTGTCTATTCCCCTCTGCAGGCCATTCTATCCCTGGTGGGCAGCTGTGTTCTGCACGCTTTCCATGGTCCATTCTGTATCTCCTCTACTCTCCTATTCCATTTTCTTTATCTTCATGTCCTCTCCTTCCTTCTTCATCTTTCTTCTTCTGTCTGGTTCCTGTTTTCATTCTTCTTCTTCCTTCTTGTGTCTTTTCTTTCTGTTTCTTCTTTCCTTCTCCATTTCTCCTTCTTCTTCTTCTTCTTCTGTGCTTCTTCTTCTTCTCTTTCTCTTTCGTCTCCTCCTTCTCATGTTGTCTTCTTTCTTCTTCGTCTTCTTCTTCTCGTTCTTGTTCTTTTCTTCCTGTCTTTTTCTTCTTCTTCTTCTTTCTCTTTCTCCTTGCTTCTTCTTTCTTCCTCTTCTTTCCTTCTTCTTTCTTCTTCTTCCATCTTCTTCTTCTTCTTCTTCTTCTTCTTCACCTTCTTCTTTTCTTCTTCTTTTCTTCCTCTTCCTTCTTCCCTTCTTCATCTTTTCTTCTTCTTTCTTCTTCTTCTTCTTTCCTTCTTCTTCTTCCTTTCTTCTTCTTCTTCTTCTTCTTCCTTCTTCTTCTTCTTCTTCTTCCTTCTTCTTCTTCCTTTCTTCTTCTTCTTCTTCTTCTTCTTTTCACCTTCTTCTTCTTCCTTCTTCTTCTTCTTCTTCTTCCTTTCTTCTTTTGCTTCTTCTTCTTCTTCAATTTCTACTTCTTCTTCTTCTTCTTCTTCTTCTTCTTCTTTGTCTTCTTCTTCTTCTTCTTCATTTTCTTCTTCTTCTTCCTTCTTCTTCTCCTTCTTCTTCTTCTTCTTCTTCTTCTTCTTCTTCTTCTTCTTCTTCTTCCTCTTCTTCTTCTTGTTTCTTCTTCCTATTGTTTCTTCTTCTTCTTCTTTCTTCTTTTCTTCTTCTTCTTCATTCTTCTTCTGTCTTCTTCTTCTTCTTCCTTTTCTTCTCTTCTTCTTCTTCTTCTTTGTCTTCTTCTTCCTCTTCTTCTTCCTTCTTCTTCCTTCCTTTCTTCTTCTTCTTCTTCTTCCTTTCTTCTTCTTCTTCTTCTCTTCTTCTTTCTTCTTCTTCTTTCTTCTCTTTCTTCCTGTCTTTCTTCTTCCTTCTCTTCTTCTTCTTCTTCTTTCTTTTCTTCTTCCTTCTTTTCTTCTTCTTTCTTCTTCTTCACCTTCTTCTTCTTCACTTTCTTCTTCTTCTTCTTTCTTCTTCTTCTTCTTCTTCTTCTCCTTCTTCTTCTTCTTCTTCTTCTTCTTCTTCTTCTTCTTCCTTCTTCTTCTTCTTCTTCTTCTTCATCTTCTTCTTCTTCTTCTTCTTCTTCTTCTTCTTCTTCTTCTTCTTCTTCTTCTTCTTCTTCTTCTTCTTCTTCTTCTTCTTCTTCTTCTTCTTCTTCTTCTTCTTCTTCTTCTCCTTCTTCTTCTTTTTCTTCCTCTTCTTCTTTTTCTTCTTCTTCTTCTTCTTCTTCTTCTTCTTCTTCTTCTTCTTCTTCTTCTTCTCCTTCTTCTTCTTCTTCTTCTTCATCTTCTTCTTCTTCACCTTCTTCTTCTTCTTCTTCTTCCTTCTTCTTCTTCTTCTTCTTCTTCACCTTTTTCTTCTTCTTCCTTCTTCTTCTTCTTCTTCTTCTTCTTCTACTCTTCTTCTTCTTCCTTCTTCTTCTTCTGTCTTCTTCTTCGTCTTCTTCTTCTTCTTCCTTCTTCTTCTTCTTCTTTATCTTCTTCTTCTTCTTCTTCTTCTTCTTCTTCTTCTTCACCTCCTTCTTCTTCACCTTCGTCTTCTTCTTCTCTTCTTCTTCTTCTTCTTCTTCTTCTTCTTCTTCTTCTTCTGCGTTTTTCTTCTTCTTCTTCTTCACCTTCTTCTTCTTCTTCTTCTTCTTCTTCTTCCCCTTCTTCTTCATGTTCTTCTTATTCACCTACTTCATTTTCTTCTTCAGCCTTCTTCTTCTTCATCTTCACCTTCTTCTTCATCACGGTCTTCTTCTTCTTCACGTTTTTCGTCTTCTTCTTCTTCTTCACCTTCTTCTTCTTCACCGTCTTCATCTTCTTCTGCTTTTTCTTCGCCTTCTTCTTTTTCTGCTTCCTTTCCACTTGCTTCTATTTTATCTTCTAGTTAATCTTCTTCTTCTTCACCTTCTTCTTCTTCTTCTTCACCTTCTTCTTCTTCTTCTTCTTCTTCTTCTTCTTCTTTTTCCACTTCTTCTTCACCTTAGAATTTTTTCTCACCTTCTTCTCTGTCTTCTTCTTTTTTTCCTCACCTTCTTCCTCTTCTTCTTCTTGTTCTTCTCCTTTTCTTTTTTCTTCTTCTATACCTGTGGGGGTCAGGGTCCCTTCTGGACCTTCCAGGGGGTCAGATCCTCCCCTGTCCACCCCTGGGGATCTTCCTGTCAGGGGTGTCTGAGTCTTGATTCAGCTCTTCATGGGGCATCTTCTTCCTGCAGATGAGTCATCTGACCTTTAGGGAATAACTAGGGTCCTGAATTCATATATTTAACATGTAGAAAACGTGGTTTTTCAGGGTTGTTTATATTATCAGTCCTTTAGCCAAGATGGAGGGAATCTGGGGTCGTGGTGTCTTTTCTTCTTCTTCTTCTTGCCCTCCCATGTTGGTGTGAGATGCTGGGAATCACAGATTGGTTGGGGACAAAACTAGACATAGTCATAAAACTTTGTAGTCTTTGGAATATTATTGTAAACATAGAATCTTGTGTATGGGGTGTAAAAGATAAGTTCAACCCTCCTTGGACAGACTTTCGTTCCTGTGACCTGGTGCTGACTTCGCTTCTTCTTTGAGCAAAGATACTTTATAGATAACAAATTATAAACAGACCTTGAGCCTGGGTCTGCTGTCTTCCTTCGGTTTCTTCTCTTGCTTCGTCTTCAAGGTTTCCTGCCCTTTGAACCACCCTTCCTATGTCCATCTGTGTGGTCTCGTCCCACATAGAGACTTCCCAGTCATTGACATATACCTTCTTCACCTTCTTCACCTTTATTTTCATTTTCTTCTTCACTTTCTTATTCTTCTTCTGCTTCATTTCTACTTGCTTTTCTTTTATCTTATTCTTTTTCTTCTTTTCCTTCTTCACCTTCTTCTTTTTCTTTTTCTTCACCTTCTTCCTCTTCTTCATCTTCTTTTTCTTCTCTTTCACCTTTTTCTTTTTCTTCTTCACCTGCTTCTTTGTCTTCTTCTTCGTATTCTTCATCTTCTTCACCTTCTTCTTCACCTCATTCTTTTTAATTTTTTTCTTCTTCACCACTTTCTACTTCGACCTCTTCTTCTTTTTCTTCTTCTATACCTTCTTCTTCTTCACCACCTTCTTCTTCTTCTTCTTCTTCTGCTGCTTCCTTTCCACTTGCTTCTTTTTTATCTTCTTATTGTTTTTCTTATTATTATTCTTCTTCACCTTGTTCTTCTTCTTCTGCTGCTGCACCTTCTTCTTCTGCACCTTCTTCTTCTGCACCTTCTTCTTCTTCTTTTCTTCTTCAACTTCTTCAGTTCTTTTACATTCTTCACCTTATTCTTCACTTGCTTCTTCATCTTCTTCACCTTCTTCTTCATCTTCTTCTCTTCACATTTTATTTTCACCTTCTTCATTTTCTTGTTCTTGTTCTTGTTCTTCTTCTTCTTCTTCACCTTCACCTTCTTTTCTTCACCTTCTTCTTCTGCACCTTCTTCTTTTTCTTCTTCTTCTTCTTCACCTACGTCTTCTAATTCTTCTTCCTCTTCTTTTTATTCTTCTTGACTTTCTTCTTCTTCCACTGCTTCACATTCTTAACCTTTTTCACCTTTTTGATATTCTTCTTCTTCTTCACCTTCGTCTTCTTCTTCTATTCTCTTCACCTTTTTCCTCTTCACATTCTTCATCTTCTTCTTCTTCACCTTCTCCTTCTTCTTTTTCTTCTTGACTTTCTTCTTCTTCCACTGCTTCACATTCTTAACCTTTTTCACCTTTTTGATATTCTTCTTCTTCTTCACCTTCGTCTTCTTCTTCTATTCTCTTCACCTTTTTCCTCTTCACATTCTTCATCTTCTTCTTCTTCACCTTCTCCTTCTTCTTTTTCTTCTTCTTAACCTACTTCTTATTCACCTTCCTCTTTTTCTTCTTCCTCTTCATTTTCTTTTTCGTCTTCAGCTTCCCCTTCTTCACTTTCATCTTATTCTTCTTCACCTTCATCTTCTTTTTTTTCTTCTTCACCGTCTTCTTCACTTTCTTCTTCTTCACCTACTTCTTCACATTCTTATTCTTCTGCACCTTCTCCTTAACCTACTTCTTCTTCTCTTTCTTCCTCTTCTTCACCTTTTTCCTTATCCTCTTCTTCTTCTTCTTCTTCACCTTCTTCTTCACCTTCTTCTTCTTCTCCTTATTCTTCTTCTTCACCTTCTTCACGTTTATCTTCACCTTCTTCTTCTTCTTCACCTTCTTCTTCACCTTCTTCTTCTTCTCCTTATTCTTCTTCACCTTCTTCACGTTTATCTTCACCTTCTTCTTCTTCTCCACCTTCTTCTTCACCTTCTTCTTTTTCTGCTTCTTTTTCTTCTCCTTCAACTGCTTTTTCTCATTTTTCTTCTTCATCTTCTTCTTCTTCTCCTTCTTCTTCTTCTTCTTCATTTTCTTCTTCTTCCTCTGCTTCATCTTCTTCACCGTCGTTTTCTTCTTCTTCTTCTTCATTTTCTTGTTCTTCTGCTTCATCTTTTTCGCCTTCTTCACCTTCGTCTTCTTCTTCTTCTTCATCTTCTTCTTCTTCTTCTTCTTTTTTCCTCTTAATTTTGATTTTTTTTCAGCTTCTCCTTTTTCAACATCTTATTTTTCTTCTTCGTCTTCTCCACCTTTATCTTCTTGTTTGTCTTCTACACTTTAATCTTCTTCTTTTTCTTTTTCTTCTTCATCTTCTTCTTGTTCTATTTCTTCTTCTTCCTTCTTCTCTTCTTCTTCTTCTTCTTCTTCTTCTTCTTCCTTCTTCCTCTTCTTCTTCTTCCTTCTTCTTCTTCTTCTTCTTCCTTCTTCTTCTTCCTTTCTTCTTCTTCTTTCTTCTTCTTCTTTTTCTTCATTTCTTCTTCTTCCTTCCTTCTTCTTCCATTCTTCCTTTTTCTTCTTCTTCTTCTTCTTCCTTCTTCTTCTTCTATTTCTTCCTTTCTTCTTCCTTCTTCTTCTTCCCTTCTTCCTTTCTTCTCTTCTTTCTTCTTCTTCTTCCTTCTTCTTCTTCCTTTCTTCTTTCCCTTTCTTCTTCTTCTTCTTCTTCTTCTTCTTCCTTCTTTTCTTCTTCTTCCTTCTTCTTCTTCTTCTTCTTCATCCTCTTCTTCCTCTTCTTCTTCTTCTTCTTCACGGTCTTCTTCTTCTTCACTTTTTTTCTTCTTCTTTACCTTCTTCACCTTCTTCTTCTTCAACTCCTTCTTCTTCTTTTTCCTCTTCTTCTTCCTTCTTCTTCTTCCTTTTCTTCTTCTTTTCTTCTTCCTTCTTCTTCTTCTTCTTCTTCTTCTTCTTCCTTCTTCTTCTTTTTATTCTTCTTCATTTTTATCTTCTTCTTCTTCTATTCGCTTCGCCTTTTTCTTCTTCACCTTCTTC